>PVLC010024445.1:0-24763 GCA_004027655.1 Graphiurus murinus | reverse complement strand
ACATTCCCCTAACTGAAATAAAGCCTGCAAGTCACCCCTAGAAAACCATCAATCTATGATAAAGCCTTAGAGAAAACCTGAAACTGGCACCTTTGTTTTGCCTTAGATAAAAAATTTGTTTTTCAGCGTGTTGGGCAATCGGTCTAAAAGCTTACAATGGAAGAGTGTCTAATACAAATCTTGGTTATTTGTGAACACGACAGTTTTTAAAAAAATCAGCTCCCTCTGACCTTGAAGTAGTTATTTTGCTACTGTAGGCTGTGATGCAAATTAAGGCATTTCTATTCTTATTTCCAAGTCTGCTGCATAAAATAAGTGTATGCTTTTCAAAGTCAATTGACAGCCTAATGTTGCACACTTAACTACAACAAACCTAGACTTCTCCAGCTTACTTCATTATTATTTGACTAATTCATTTAAAAAAATTTGCAGAAAAATGTAGTTTTACAGTTTTCAAAGATTTAGGTCTCAAAAAACAGATGATACTCTTAACACTTATGTATAAAGTGGGTCCAAAAAGCAGCCTTGTAATTTATTTTCTGTAATAGATAACTAATGTTTTAATGCATTAAATTTAACATGAATATAAAGGTACAATTCTTTATTGTAAACATTACTTTGAAAGCAGATCTCTCCCAAGCTAAATCAGTTTAAAACTCATACTTTTCAGTTTGCACTTGTTACAAAAACAGTTATTCTGTAGCCGAGCATCACGTTTCCTAAAACTGAATGATATTGTGAAATAGCAAGATCCTGCAGACCAGAAATATAGTGATATTTCGGCTCTTAAGCATTAAAGAAAAGATGAATAAATTTAAGGTAACCCCCCCCTTTAAAAAAAAAAAGGTTTCTTCTGTTATATTTAATCCACTTTCACACAGTTTTTCTTAATTACACTACAGCTGTCTGGTAAGGCACAACTGACCACTTCGATCATGAAAACAAACTGTACCCCACCATCTAAAGTTCTCAATTAAAAAAGCAAACGTTTTTGTGAGCCCAGAGAAAACGGGTGCAGCTGCTCCGTTTCACGAGGCAGGCACCTCTACTCCATTCAGCTGTGAAGAATGGCAATGACTGTAAATTGTTCTTCCTGATCGGTTCCACAATAAAAACAAACCACACTACTTTCAATTTTTCAAAGCCAATTTTTTTTAAGCCTCCAGTACACTGGAAACAAGACTTGTGTTCTTCTGATTCATGGCCTTTGATTTCTACATAAACCTCCCTGTATGCATGTAAAAACAGGTCCCTGCAGGATACTCACAGACTGTATATATTAACTTACCAGATGTACCAGAAGATAGAAACGCCATCAGCCTACCTTTTAAAGCAAGATACTATTTAACAGTTTAAACTGCCTGTGACTAAAGGATGACTGCAAAGAATGTATGTGGAGAGACATTAGGTAGTTCATGAGAAAACTTCAGCATGCTCACAAAAACTGAATGGTTGTGAACTTGTATTTCAATGGTCTCTATTAAAATCCAGAGGAAGAAATTAAGGTCAAGGCACACATCTGCATTTTGCAACTAAAACCCTTGAAATCTGATAATAGCTAAACTGATAGACAGTTTTGTTAGGAAACTGCTACAAAGTTCAAAGAGTAACTATGATTTGAATTTGAGATCTCCAAAGTATTTTTCAATCAAACACACACTTAGCAATTTAGAAATGTTAGAGCCTGCCTTCTATATATTTATGCAAATCATATCTTATTTACTTATTTATAAACGCAAAGCAGTATATTAATACATAATGTATATTTTAAAATAGACACAGAAATATATAACTGTTAAAGACAAGATTAATAGATAGCAGTTTCAAGATTTTTCTTGCACACTTCCAGTGGATACTGTAACACAGCTCCTGGGCACTGCCTCTTTCCTTCCCACTCTTAGGCACCCTAAGTGGACCTAATTTGAGGACAAGCTATTCCTTTAGTGACTTTGGGTAAATTCCTTGATTACTGCAAATTTCTACCTCTACCATCAAGAAAATTTTTGTGGAAACATAAGTATATACTTTAGAATACTTTTTAATTCTGATACATGATTCCAGCATTGCAATGAAAACTAAATGTGATCAAACATGGAAATAAAAAATGAGAAAATGATCATATCTATGAGCCCCTACTTTAGTCACAAAATTGCTGGCACGAAGCTGTGGGTGATTCCTCTCTCACACAAAACAGCAGGCCAAATCACCTAAATCAGCACACCAGTTTCTACCGAAAATAACATCCTGTGGCTGTTGTGGTAACTGCACCCCTAACCACTCTGGTCGCCCTGACTTTCCATATGCCACCTGCTGATACTTTATCTTTCCAAACTGTCTCACTTATGAACCCATTCTTTCCTGAAACCCTAGCTATATGTGATTTCTGGCAAGGAAGTCCTCACCAAGGGATGACTCCATTTTACTTGAGCCCTGCCAATCATGCACAATAGATATTTATGAAGTATAGCTGCCAATTTTCACTAGATGTTGGCAATGCAATTATCCTTGATCTCAAGGATTTCAAAAGAAATTTTAAAAACTACACATGCACACTCTTGTTTCTTTGATCATTAGTTCTCCAGGCTCTTCCGCAGGCTTCTCTTCCTCTGCCTCCTATGCTATTCCCTTCCCATTCCATCTCTAGGGTATCTAATTGAAGACCATTACTCAAGATATGTCAAGAAATCTTTGACTACCAAAGCTATTTCTAAATAACAAACATTTTTCTTGAGCTATGTGGCTGTACATCCCAAACTCCCAATTGCTTACTCCACCCAACTGGATGTCCCAAGAACTGTTTACCTTAACACTTCCAGAAGTGAACTCATTGTCTTTGCCACACAATGCACTCCTCTTTCTGCACATGCTTTCTTAATTATTAATGAGAAGGGTCATGGATTTCTCCCTCAACTCATCTATCTGTTCAATTTCCAAGTCTGGTCGAGTCTCTTCAATGTCTCTCAAACTTACCTCCTTCTCCACCACCTTCATTCAATACCCCTCCTAACTGCTCTTTTCCCCTAATTTCTGCCTCCCCTCTCAGCATCACTGCCAGAGTAATCCTTCTAAATACTCAGACACTTCTTTAACCTAAATAAGGAGAAACAGGAGATATCTTGAGAAAAAGGAAAGGTTAAAAAAAAATGGAGTTCTTAGGTTGGGGGAGATTTGAAAATGTTTATGAGCTAAAAGGAAAGAGCTTGTGGTAATAAAGAAAGAAGACAGTAAATGATAAACAGACCAAGATCCCAGAGCACAGGATAGGCAGAAGAGCCTTGAAGGACAGGTTAGCTCTAATAAAGATAAAAATGCACACTTCCCTCTGAAGCAGAAAGATACTCTTAAGGATGGAGATGGAGGAAAGACAAGCTAAGCGAATATATGCCAGATATTATCTCCTTAGAAAAATGACAGGGAAGGTGGAGTTATTTTAAAATGAGGGGGTCAGGAGGGCTGAGTTCCTGAGAAAAGTGGTTCCAGTTTGGAACAATCACTATGAATAATAAAAACAGCAGGTGATTTGGACTGTCTGAAAAAATAAGAGGAAAGTCATCTTGAGTGCCAAGCAAAGGTTGGAAATCGTAAGCCTGTACCAGAGTCGGTTGGTACATAAGAGGAAGGCTGGTTGCAAGGGTGGTGGGCAGAAGGAAGGGGAAGAGTGTGATGATTATGGTGCTGATGGGTTTCTAGTCACTCACACCTCCCTTTATCTTTAGCTCAGTTTCTTCCAGGTCTGTGCAAGTTAGTTCCTCTTCTGGAATCTACGTGCCAACCATAATGAACAGAGAATGGTGCTTTCAAGACCCTGTCTTGGCATATGCTGCTTACTGTATACAAATGTGCTCCCCTCTACCCTCTTCTGCTTCTCTCCTTCCTACAGTCTTTAAGGAACACTCCAAAATAACTTTGATCAGCCTGGATAACATGCTACCAAGCCAATGAGTTGGGTATAAAATAGGCACTTTATATGCCTTTGATTGGGGAAGGGACCCTTTTGACAAGTAGCAAAAACCTATCCTAAGTGAGACAGCTTCGTTAAGGCATGTGAGGAAGAAGGCATAATGGGTATCTTCAGGTATCCTCTGCCCCCATAGTGTGTAACAAACTTGTCTGTTATTTCTGAGGTCCTTGTTTCCACAACTAATTCAATTGAAAAGTTAAAATATGTTCCCCTGAAGTTTGCCATGACTTAAAAAAAATGACATCAAAGGCATTTATTTTTGAGACTTCTGTGGAAGTTAAAGCCACCTAGGTTCCCTAGTTGACAGAGGCAGATTTATGGAGTTTCACTGACGGTCCTATCTCCAGAACTATTTCCTTTACGATGCTACCCTGAGAGACAAATGAGTATCTGGGACTCATTTCGATTGGTATGCCCAAATGTGCAAATTACAGACACACAAAAGCTTAACTTCTGGACAGATAAATGGAAGGGTACATCTGGTCTTGATGTTTCTTCTCCTCCCTTCTTGATTCAGAGTTCAGAAATTCATAATGCACTGGTCCTTTTAGTGTCTACTCATTCTCCCCCCCTTTCTTTTAATCATCTCCATCTGGTACCAAATGGATATAAAAGTAATAGTTAGCCAGGCATGGTGGTGCACACTTGTAATCCCAGCATTTGTGAGGCTGAGACCAGAGGATCCGGGTTTGCGGCCAGCCTCAGCTACCCAGTGAGGCACTCCGCAACTTAGTGAGACCCTGTTTCAAAATAATAAAAAATAGGGCTGGGGGTGTAGCTTGGAGGTAGAATGCCCCTGAGTTCAATCTCCAGTACCGCAAAAAAAAAAAAAAAAAAAAAAAAAAAGTAATACTCACTCAATTATTAATTCAGTAATTATTTCCTGACCAACTAATACATTATAGTTACAGGGAGAAGTACAAAGATGAGTAAAATGAGAAGCTTATAGCCTGGGGAAGGGGAAAAGCATGTATAAAATTATTAAATACAATACAGTAAGTGCTATAATATAGGTATACAAACATTTGACAATTAGAACACCTAATATATGTTTGGCACTGTTTTAGGTACTGGGTATTTAGCAATGAAACAAACAAAAACAATAAGCAATAAGAAGCTCAACTAATAAGTAAATGAGCAAACAAGATGAAGCTGACCCACTGAAGGCAAGGAACTTCTCCATAGGGGAAGGAATTCTCCAGCCTTGTTAGGAAGGAGTCCTTAGGCTCATGCCAGTTGAACCTTGGAGGATGAGCAGAGACGCATGGACGGAATGGTAGGGCAGCCAAGGAATGTGGTCCCAGAAAGCAAACTGCACAGACATTAGAATGGAGGTGACCCAATCCCAAATACCCTTCTGTTAGGCTCAGTGAGAAAAGAGGAAATCTCTCTCAAAATGCGAGGGTGGCAAAATTGTGCTCATTCTCGTCATGTTGGCTACTTTTCTATTTCTGTTATTTTCCAGAAATACATAAAAATAAAATCTTGTAGACAAATTTTGACTAAATTTTTACTTTAATTTGATAGATCTGCCAGAGTACTAGATATAAAGAAACAAAAATTGATAAATAAATTTAAAAAAACACAAATTAAGAACCTGAAACTAATATATTTCCAGGCCGCTATCTGCTGGAATTACATTTTTTAAAAGTAAATGGCAGTTCTATGATAGGACAGGTATGAATAAGAACAAAATCATAATGTGAAAAGCCAGCCAGGCATATTAGTATACACCTGTAATTTCAGTATTTTTGAGATTGAGACAGAATGATCAATGATCATAGGTTTGACACCAGCCTCAGCAACAGCAACTTAGAGAGACTTATGTTTCAAAATAAAAATAAGTCGGACATGATGGTGCATGCCTATAATCTCATAATCTCAGTTCTTGGGAGGCTGAGATAGGAGGATCATGGGTTTGAAACTAGCCTCAGCAACTTAATGAGACCCTGTTTCAAAATAAAATAGGGCTGGGGGTATAGCCCAGAGGGAGAACCCCCCCTGGGTTCAATCTCCAGTACCATAAAAATAAATAAATATGCCAAAAATAAAATAAGGCTGGGGATGTCTTTCAGACATAGAATGCCCCTGGATTCAATCCCCAGAAACACATACACATACACACACACACACACACACACACACATAGCCAGCATGTTCCCTTTTATACTCAGAGTACAATATGTATGAGACACAAATTAATATGTATAAAAGAGAATTACTAGAACATGAAAAAGCAAGAAAGCATGTATTCAATATGAGAGGTGGTAGAGCAGAGAAGTTGAGAGCCAGATTGCTTGGGATTCCATCTCTGCCTTACCTCTTGGCAGTGTTGTAACCTTGAGAAAGTCACATAGTCTCAGTTTGTTTATATGTAATATGGAGGTATAATAGTATTATCTACCTCAAAAGGTTATTCTGAGGATTAAGCCAGCAAATACATGTAAAGTTCTTAGGTACCTGGTCCCTAAGTACAAACTGCTAATGTTTGTGAAGTCGTTATTGTTGCTATTATGACCTGGAGTTGAGTACTGTAGAATCTACATTAGCCACTAAGGAGGTCCTGGAAAAATGTTTATCCTCTTATTAAACTGTGTGAAAATAATACTTTCCAGCTACTAATACTCTAGAGTGGAAACCTAAAATAAACATGCTTAGCAATGCAGATTGTTTAATCCTACTTTTGGCTCAGAGCTTAATTTCTTGGAATGTTCACTATTCACAATAAATAGCAACCATATCTGAAGCCACACACTCATCCTTTCGGGGTGAAAGGATTTTAAAAGACAGAACTTGAAACAGTTGTCCACATTTCTCCAGGCTGGATGTTCAATGAAAGCAGAATAGACAAAAATGCCTCTAGAATCCACCAGAATATACACCTCCACTCCCTCCCAGATAATAGGCTTCTGTGGAGGAAAGACTCCTGCCTGTGCTCACCATGTATCACCAACATCTAGACCTGAGTCTGGAACATGGCAGGATCTTAATGTTTTTAAATGAATAATAGGGCTTAAAATGAACTGTCCAAATCTTACATAAACAATCAATGAATACTAGGTAGGATTTTAAAACAATCATACCTTTGAGCTTTGAATGAAATGCAGTTTATTGTCAACACTAACCAGTTCCCAATACAAGAAGGGGAAGAATGAAGTCTCTTGGAGAATTTGTTGACTGCCTGAGCAGGATTGCCTGTTTTCAACCAAAGCAGCACCTGCACCATCTACAAGACTGAGTTCAACAAGAAGCAGTTATGAATATATAAATTGTAAATCGCTGGGGGTTCTCTCCTTATAAGAGTGTTTTCTGGACTTGCAGCTGAGGTACTATTTCTGAACTACATAAGGATCTACTTTGAGTTTGAAATCTGAGGTGATATCTGTTTATTAATCAGATGGACTTTAATGTTAAACAGTAAAAGTTTTACTTCCTAATATAAACTATTGCCCTGCAGATATAACTAACAAATAGCATGTCACTGAGCATGCCTGGAAAAGCAATAACTTGTAGTAAGATGTAGTTTTAACAATGATTGAATTAACTACATATGTAACATGGGAGAAAAAGTCAAGTAAATTTCACTGCTTACTTGCAAAGCTGCACTGTTGTGTCTTAGCACCATTACTGTGGCAATTTTATTAAAATAAAAATTTGCTACACTGGGGTTCTAATTGCCACATTTGTTTTTTTGTTGTTGTTGTTTTGTTTTGTTTTTTTTTTGCGGTACTGGGGATCGAACTCAGGGGCATTCTACCTCCGAGCTATACCCCCAGCCCTATTTTTTATTCTTTATTTTGAAACCGGGTCTCACTAAGTTGCAGAGTGACTCACTAGGTAGCTGAGGCTGGCCACGAACCCGGATCCTCTGGTCTCAGCCTCCCGAATGCTGGGATTACAAGCATGCGCCACCACGCCCGGCTTAATTGCCACATTTGAATTCTAACACAAGAGTCTATCCCAAACTAGGGGCCAGAAGGCTAAATCTAAAATGATTATTACACTATTGCAATGGCATGTAACTGAGGAGAACTGTTTTCTACCACTTACTGTATATATGAGGACTACTTCCTTGGCTAAGAACTTAATAAGTATTCAGAAGAATATCTCAAAGACACTAAGTATGGGGGGAAAAAACTTTCTAAAGTTTTGAGAACATTTTACTTTTAAAACTTCAGAATGATAATGTGCTTAAATAAGCCTGAAGAATCTCAAGTTCCCCTCTAGCTACCAGCTCTTTACTCTTCTCTCTTCAACAGTCAAAAGTCACCATTCTGTAACCAAATCTACAGAATATTCACAACACTCTTTTTTCCTTCTGCAAGTGCCCTACACTCTGCAGCACTTATCCCCAATCACTCCTGAATTCTGTCCTCACCCAGTTTCCACTCACTCATCTGTTAGGCTGAGTGCCCTTCAATGTACACCACCTCCTGACTTCCACATTATTAACTGTTTAATGATCTGTGTCCTCAGCTGACAGGCTGAGCAGGGCTCTGATCTGTCTTGCTGACCATACTACATCACAGTGCCTAGTACAGAGTCAGAACTCAATAAATATTTATTATAACATATGAATGATTTCTTAGCCAACCAAAATTATTGCCCACAACAAGAATGTGAGTTTCTTAAGGCCAAAGCCTATTCCTTATTCATAATCTTCAGTGTAGTCCTGACTCAGTCTCTGATACAGAAATAGAACTCAAGAAATTATTAATGGCTCAATAAAAGTAAACAAACTCCATGATCTAAATAGTTTCCAATTTTAAAAGGCAACTTTAGGGCTTTAATATTGTTGCAAAAAATATTAAAGTGCATAATATAATTGATTTCTTTCTTCCTAAGATTTTCAGTAAGAAAGTAGCAGAAAATATAAATTTAATCTAAATTAAAACTTTTTTAAAGTCACTAGGAGTTTCTGAGACAATGGTGTAATTTTATTAAATATTATTATTGTTAAGCACTGAAATTTTGTACTAGAAACAAAAGGAGTATTTTAAGAGAAAGCTTCCAAGAATAGATTAAGAATTTGGACACTAGAGGAAAACAGACAGACATAAAGAGTGGAGCAGTAAGAGACAGGTGAGTGAGGGTTAAAAGGAATTCAAGTTTTGATCAGTGAGAATGTTGTCCTTACTGGCATGGGTGGAAAGCTGTGTTCTTTTGGCTTTGGGAATGGAACACTAGGAATAGGACTTTAAGTGTGAGAAGAAAAGACATCAGATTTATTTGTTCTTAAAAAATGATATTAAGAATTAGAGCTAAGAGGTATCATCAGAAATAGACAGTAACAGCTGAAGTTCAAATATGATCAGAGCTAAGACAGGATAGGCATATACAGGGAAGGAAGTGCTTTCAATAGAAACAGCAGGCCAGTTGCACAGATAAGAGGTAAAGAAGTCAAGGAAATTCTAGAAGCCTAGATCAAAAAGGGAGCTAAAAGAAAAGGCAGGGTACACTGGCAAAGACATCTGAATGGTTCCTGATGTATACACTGAACCACAGATTGTAAACAATGAAGCAAAGTAATCTAACTAGCATAGACAACAGTAGAACTATGACCTCATTGTTAAAGCATGCTGTTTCTAATCAATTCTGGCAGTGTTATCTAATGGAGTTCTTCATTACATCCAAACTTAGATCAAGTAATCCAGCTCCCATCATTGCCTTAAGATGCAATTTCACAATCTGCACAACTAGCCTAAATATTGAGAACCACCTATGAATGAGTTCATACTACTCCCTCCATGGTTCTCAGCTTAATCCAAACAAATCAGCCTTCCAAAAGTTGTTTATATCTGCTATATGAATAACTACTGGTTGTTTTATTTCTTAAACAAGGAAAATTTATTTAAAAAAATTTTTTTCATTGTGACCAACCAGTCACAATGTTGGTCTTCTTACAATAGAGAAGACCAACCAGTCTTCTCTATTGTAAGTACTGTAATTTTTGTGGTTATTGTCGTGTGTGTGTGTGTGTGTGTGTGTGTGTGTGTGTGTGTGCGTGTGTGTGTGTGTGCATGTGCACATGCTGGAGATTCAACCCAGGGCCTCATGTGTGCCAAGCAAGCCTTCTGCCACTGAGCTATGACCCCAGCCCCAGGCAATGTAATTTCTATTTTCCAAATTACTCAAAATATTTACAGCTACTGGTATGGAATTTCTTGGGATAGTGGAAGATAAATGTGGTCTTAATACTGACAATTTATAGGAGATTTCTGCTTCTCTATCACAATGAGTTTGCAAGATGTCTTTCAAAATGGCAATGGCTCTTTGGGACTGCCATATCCCACTGCAACCTCCTATGTACTTTGCTGTCTGATATTACTTTGGTTCCCTTTCAGCATTACTAAGCATTTTTTTTTTTTTTTTTTTTTTTTTTGCGGTACTGGGGATTGAACTCAGAGGCATTCTACCTCCGAGCTACACCCCCAGGCCTATTTTTTATTCTTTATTTTGAAACCGAGTCTCACTAAGTTGCGGAGTGCCTCACTAAGTAGCTGAGGCTGGCCGCGAACCCGGATCCTCCGGTCTTAGCCTCCCGAATGCTGGGATTACAAGCGTGCGCCACCACGCCCGGCATTACTAAGCATTTTTTCCCATCAAATTTCTATTTCAGTCTGTTTGTTCAGAGATGTATTAGCTTCCATTTTCTTAGGCTGAATTTCACTACCTTCTGGGATACTTCTAAACCTTTTTAGGTATCATTGTGATACTTCTCTTACTTCGTTATTTGAAATGCTTCCTAATTTATTATTGTTTGTAAACCTCGCTGACAGACTTCATTTCTGATTTTAGGTTTTTAATGAAAATGCAAAGGAAAACCAGGTAATATGCCTTCATGAAGAAGCTGCATTTCATCTTAGCAAGAATGATTTTTTTCAGTTAAATTTGTAAATCATCACATTACTAGGTCAGTAAACTTCAACTGTTTGCTTATTATATAAATTATATACTCTCCTAATTTTGTGACTAGCTTTAGACAAAAATTGTTATGATTTTTCAGTAACACTTACTTTTATATAATGCATATACTTGGTACAATTTCACTTTTACTTTTATTATTCATTTTTTGAGACTAAGTTAACATAAAGGTAATGATTGTTTAAAAAGAAGCATGATTATGATGTAAGAATATAAATGCTCCAATAAAAGTATTTTAAAAATGAAGCGAGAGTGACATTTTAATTTAGGTTACAAATCTTAAATATATTTAGATTTTAAAAATTCAAAGGTCTTTGGCTCTGTAGTCATTGTAATAACTGCAAAAAAAGTCTGATTTTAATTAAAAGCACCTTCATTATCAGTGATTCATATTCAATATTTTAAACATTACCTAATTGTATTTGTTATATATATATTATTTTTTCTACTAAGCTGTTTATATCTTTTGTTTCCTGTGCTTAAAAATATTTTAAAATATAAATTGGCTAGGGAATTTCAGGATATTTATTTCCTCAATACTCATTTATATAAACATAGAACTCCTTTTTATATCCCTGTTTATTTAATATCGCTCTAGTTTTCTCTACTTTCTTTTGATAGTGCCAGCTTCAAAGCATTTTAAAAATAAAATCTACTAAAATTAATGTTATTCAATAATTTTAAAGTAAATTCTGTTAAGCACTAATTATACATAATATGCTTTTGACTCAAGGAACCTTTAAGGAAAACATATTTTTATCCAACCCAGGAAAGTTAAGAGTTAAATATGTGCAACGTTAAAAAAGAAATATGGCAAGTCCATAGATGTGGCTCAGTCTAGGGTGATGTTTACACAGGGAATCCTGGCTCTGTCTGTGCTATATTATGACCCTTGTCACTGCCTGCCCTGGAGCAGTTACATATGCGTCTACTTCTCCCACTCAGCAAGTCTCTCCTGAAAGGCAGAAGCAAACTAAAACCTTTGTGTCTTCCCTGAGGGCTCCCATAGCACTCTACACAAAGCAGCCACACAATAAATGTTTGTCAAATTATCAGAAAAGTAAAGTTCTTGAGTTTGCCTTGATATAAGCCCTATGAAAAATGAAAGTTAAAATAACTTACATAAGTGAATGGTGGTGTTAAGAATGTCAGAAAGTAACCTGAAGTGAAAATATTTAAATGTGATGTGACCTAACAAGTCACCAATGTGCTTAAACAAGATTCAAATTTCAAAGTGCAAAAAAAGAAAAAGTACCTTTCATTCTTTCCTAAGTTCGAAACTGGGGAAGCTTCATTACTTTGTTTGAAAGTATTTTCTGAAAGAGATACACCCATATGGCATAGCCAATGTAAATAATTTGTTCTCCTGGTGTTGCCAATGATGAACGATGATGAATAGATCAACAGTGCAGGAATTCTCCAATAAAGAGTGACCCATTGTGTAAAAAATACACCTGAACACAATGAACTGTGTCTAAGATAGGTTTCTACTTTCTGAATTCTGGCACACTCACTCTTAGTCTCTAACTGCCTATGAGTCAGTCTCTGGGAAAATCTGAAATTGTTATTTCAAAGGCAACACAATTCAATTAAATGTACATTTATTGAACACCTAATGTTTGCAAAAGAATAAGAATGGAGATCCGAGGAAAAAACAGCCAAGAAGGAGACTGAGAAGAAGAAATGTTTACCGAAAAAGGAAAATACACAGGAGATATATAGAACACAAATGAAAAGAGGGATGGGCCAATATTCTCAAACATTACAAAGGGCAGAATGCTGACATTCCAGGAGATAAAAAATGCTTTCTTAATAAGTGCAAACCATTGTGGTGAATAAACAAAATTATGAGCTTCTTGAAATGTCCATGTTTAGAATGATTCTATTTATGGACCTATTCTCTAAGAAAAGGATCCAAATCCATTAATGTTACTATCAACCTCCCTACTATCCAGATTTTAAATGTCTTTCTTTTCTCTTTGATAATAAATGTAATCGGTTAATAAGTTGTCATTCCCACCTATAGAATTACCCACAGACAAGGTAGTAAGAAGTGCAGACTGCACAATGGTACCACATATGAGGGGAGGAACATTCACACAGATGTGTATACTGTATTTATTGTGACAATTTCCCAGCAGATGGTAGTCAAGTTTTTAAAGAATGGAAGTAAAATGTCCTGAGGAAGAGGCATTGAGTGCATTAGGGTTGGCCCTGTCCACAGTATTTCTCATCTATTTTCTCATCTTCATTCTGGCTGCAGCCATTACAAATCAGATTCATATAACATCTTGCAATAGCTTCCAAACTGATCTCCTGATTTCTGCACACTTCAGTTTATCCCACTGTTATGGCTTATGTTAGAGTTAGGGTCAAGGTCAGGGTTAAAGTCTGGGTTTAGAATGTCCCCCCAAAAGCTCTATCTGGGTTTGAAACCATGACCACAGTGCAGCAGGGTTTAGAGGTGGGGCAAGGCTGGAGGGGGTGGTCACTGACGATATTGCCTTGGAGACTATGTCCCCAGTCCCCTCCTCTTGCTTTTTCTGCTTCTGGATGGCGCCCCTCCACCATGCCTTGCTGCTATGCTTTCTGTCTTGGAGTTAGTTAACTATAGACTAAACCTCTCAAAATGCAAGCCCAAACAAACCCTCCTTCCTCTAAACTATGCTTGTCAGGTACTTTGGTCACAGTGATAAGAAAGATGGACTAAAGCACCCACAAACAGCTGAAAATAATTCCTAAAGAAGGATTCTGCTAGTATAACTTCTCTTTGCAAAAAGTCTTTGGTAGTTCATGTTGTACAATTTCTTTACCCTCTCATTCAAGACTTTATACCATGTCTTTAACCCCTTTTAGTCTAGTCTTTTGCTCTTCCTTGAGAGGTGCCCTACTCCCAGTCAAACATACTTACTCTCTGATTTACATATGCCTTTGCCCTTCCCTACCTTGTTATCCTTGCTCATGTCATTTCCTCTATCTGGAATTCTCTCCAAACAGTCTTCCGGCCAGAAGTGCTTAATTCCATCCAGCAGTACATTCGTGGGGGAGGTTTTAGATGACTGAATATTTTCATCAGCAAGCATCCAACCTTGCCTTCCTCCTTTCAGCTTTGGTTGGTATCCCAACCAATTATCTGTTGGCATATAACAAACTACTTCAAGCTTGCAACTTAAAACAATGACTATTTTGATCATACCTCATAAGGTTTTGGTCAGAAATTTGGGGAGAGCTGAGTTCTTCTCCAGTTCTGTGTGGTGAGATAAGAGGTTGCTCTGGGGTACTGGTATACAGTTAACAGATGGGGTGATCAAGAGAGTCCAAGACAACTTCACTCAAATGGGTAGAGTGTCTAAAAGGTTGAGCTCAGCTGGGACTATGAGCCAGATCATCTACACACATGGCCTCTGTAGCATGATGGCCTTCAGCTGGTTGCACTTCTTAAATGGTGGGTTTGGGCACCAAGAGCAAGTGTTCCAGTGAACAGGGCAGAAGCTATGTGGCCTTTTGTGGACAACCTTTGTAAGCCACAGCCTTTGTCATATTCTATTGGCTGACATAGTTATAAGCCTGACAAGATTCAAAAGGAGGGGGATTGAAGCACTACTTTTCAATGGGAGGGTGTCGAAGAATATGCAGCATGTTTTAACACTGGAGCAGTGAGGGCATCCAACGTGGAAGGGAGAACAGGTGGGACTCACTCAGAAAGGTCTGAGCCTTCTCTTACTCACTGTTCCTGGAATACGGCACTGTCTTATACTATTGCTGCTCTTGTACCTTCCTTCAATCTGTTTGTTCTGCCTCGAAAACCTCCCCATTCCTCTGTCTTCCCCACAAACATGTCTAATTTTTCTAGACCTTTAGAAGCTTCATCCTTTAAATCCCAATTTAAATTTCACTTCCACCCAGAATTCTTTCCAGGTTCTCCCAGTTAAGTTTAATTTTCTCATTGCTTCAGGTTCCCCCAGTACTTATTATTCATCACCCCACTCATTAGGTTTCCATTTACATAACAAGAAATAGAGAAAGTCTAAGTGAACAGTAGAATTCTGTGAGCCTGTGACATTTGTTGTGCACAGAACTCAAGTGGAACAAGTAGAGGTCACAGAACTCAAGTGGAACAAGTAGAGGAACTGAGTGCTGTGTCTAGGCTGATGCCAGATGAATCTAATCCAACACATGTAAAGGACATGTTTTAATAGGTGTATAATTACATTTATTACAAATCATTAGCATTTGTAATTACTATAGATTTCAGAAAAGATAAGCAAAACTGGAGGAAGAGGAAGGTTCAGTCTCCTGTCACTTAATGATTCTTTCCTTCTTTCTGTTTGTTTTGTTTTTGTTTTTGTACTGAGGGTTGAGCCTAGAGGCATTCTACCTCCAAGTTACAACCCCAGCCCTTTTTAATTTTTTATTTTGAAACAGGCTCTCACTAAATTAGCATATATGCTAGCCTCAAACCTGCGATCTTCCTGTCTCAGCCTCTCAATTATCTTAAGTACCGGGATTACAGATATATGTCATCACACCCAGTTTAATGATCATTCTAATACTGTCTATATTTTTGTCCCCAAAAATATTCAAAATGGAACTTCTCTTGCAATAATCCTGCATAAAACACTGAAGAGACATATTAATGGGATTGTGAAGCTATCATAATAACAAAATTCATTAATTCAAATTTCCAGTTTAAATAACTATAGAAATGAATTTGTGTGTGGGGGGGGAGTGGTACTGAGGACTGAACTCAGGGGCATTCGACATCTGATCTACAACTCCTTTTTATTTTATTTTTATTTTTTTGTTTTAAAACCAGGTCTTGCTACGTTGCTGAGAGTCTCGCTACATTGCTGAGGCTAAGAATCTGTAATCCTCCTGTCTCAGCCTCCCAAGTACTGGGATTACAAATGCGAGGCAACACTCCTGGCCATAAACAAAAGTTTGAACTAGAAAAGATCTCTCTCAGTCTTATGATCTAGCTCAGTCTTATGAGGATGAAAAAACTGAGGCCCATAGAATGTAACTAACCCCTCCCATTCATTTCCTGTACAAAAAAAAAAAAGTCAAACCAAAGGTACAAAGATCTGTGAAGTAAGACATGTATAGAAATCTTTGTGACAGTATTGTCTATAAAACAGAGACCATAAATGCCTAGTACCAAAAGAAGAGAATAATATTTATCCCTTAAATACATAGATATTGTGATATATCCATGCAAATAAATGCCACATAGTATTTAAAATTAATGAACCAGAGTTATAAATATCAACATGGATGAATCTGAAAAATTCAATGTTGAACAAAGAAAGCAAATTACAATACAAAGCAAATGATAACACATAAGAAATTTAAAAATAAGCAAACAATACTACATATATACCTCGGAATTACACACCATACGTGGTAAGAGTATAAGAAAAGAGCATAGGAATTAATTTCTACTTCCATGGAAGCAGAAGAGGTTCAAGACAGTTCCAATGATATCCAGCCATAATGTCTGACTTGAAGCTAAGTGGTGGGGTAGGTGGGTACTTACTATAGTATACTTTATAACTTTACAACGATTGTAAAGCTTTAATTATTATCATTATTATTATTATTATTATTATTATTATTATTTTGTGGTACTGGGGATTGAACTCAGGGACATTCTACCTCTGAGCTACACCCCCAGCCCTATTTTTTATTCTTTATTTTGAAACAGGGTCTCACTAAGTTGCGGAGTGACTCACTAGGTAGCTGAGGCTGGCCGTGAACCCAAATCCTCCAGTCTCAGCCTCCCAAATGCTGGGATTACAAGTGTGCACCACCATGCCCAGCTTTCTAAAGCTTTAATTATTATATAATAACATTTAAAGATAAAAGGAAATATAAAAATAGCATTTACACATTTGTCTTTTGAGATATTCACTATAATAATTCAGCATAAACAGAGAAATGAAGATTTATCAGTCTGCAGGGGAAATGGTTCAAGACCTTTGGGATGAGCTATGCAAAAGAAAGGAATCAAAGAATCCTCTGGATTTCAAAATAAGATAAGAAAGCAAAGAAAATCACAACCAAACAAGCACATTTATAAAAAATTTTAAATAAATAATTCTCCAAATCCTTCAACTCCTAAATTTCTTTTTTATGAGTGCCTTCCTACCCTAAAGCCCCCACTCTCAGAACTTAAGGAAATATCATCTAAAAAAACACAGAACCCTCCTGTAGCCTTGGAATAATGTTGGCAAGTAGAACCAACTAAGATCTACTGAACATGTACTGTACACCAGACATTGATACTTTTGAGCATTATCTTCATTCTCTAATCCATATAACTCAACAAGGTGGGAATTGCTATCATGTTTGTTTCAGAGAGAATCACATACTTCTCAAGGTCATTCAGCTAACAAGTGGTAGAATCAGAGCTGGATAGATCATCAGTGTCATTCTGCCTTTTTGTCTATACAAAATTGAAACTGACAAATAGGTGTAAATTAACTCATCTTCAAAAAGTTACCTCACTTACATCTGTCTCCAAAACATGTTTAATTAATCTATAGCAGCTTTCCTTAGGTAATTTAAGCATTTCCCCTTCTGCAACACAGCACAAAGAACTTGGCATTATAGATGAGACTCTTAAAAAATCACCTGTACTATGTTCACATGGTTGTCAAGGTTTAAAAATGAATACAAATAATAATTGAAGAAAATCCAAGGAGGATTTTTCTTTAGAGGGAAAAGATTAGATGGAAACAGTCTTAAAAATGAAAAAAGGAACACCATCTGCAATAATTTTATTTTCTCACATCTTGGATACCTCATAGTGTGTAACAATGTGAAATGTAAAGGATCAGGGAGTTCTGAAGTTCAAGAGTCTCAAGATCTCAGAATTCAAAAGGACACCTTCAATGCATAATGTAACTGATAGTCACCTATGGATATGCATAATATAATTGATAGTTGCCTATGGATAGATATTCTCTCTGGACTGTTCTCCTTTTACTAACCACTAACACATTTGTATCATTGCTTTTTCCATTAAAGTAGCAATTCAACTCCTAAAGAAAGACAAAAATCTCATTAATTTAAAAGAAAAAAGTTGCATATTAATTTATCACAAAACAGATAAAAATTCAGGGGCTCTATCATACTGTCAGTTTCCTTTGGGGTCACCTGATGCCATACGCTATGATATCTAGGAATCTCAGGAAGACTCTCAGCATCACCAAGGCCAGAGATCCTCAATCCTGGCTGCACACAGAATCATCCAGAAATGTCAAAGGAATTCCAAGCAGATTATAAGTCTAAATGTGATTAAGAAAACAGTAAAAAATGTCTTGAAGATTACATAAGGGAATATAGTCTTGTTACTAGGGCAGGCAAAGATTATTTGCACAGGACCCAGAAAGTTCTAAGCAAAAGATCAATAAATTCAACATTAAAATTTAAAACTTATTTATCAAAAAGCATCCTGGTAGAGTGGGAAGGCAGCTCATGGTGTGGGAGATGACAGTGACCAACACAGACATCAGAGACAGTATAAACAGCTTGGAGCTGTTGAAGCCATCCATCCTGCAGCCAAACTGAAGATGAGACCTAGGCAGCAAGGGGGAAGCAAGTGCAGAGAAAAAGATCCTGGACCATAATTAAAAACTTCAATCAGTACATGCCTAAAGCCAGCCCAATCCAAGGGCTATTTGGTTATACGAGCCACTAGATACTACTTCTCATTTAAACCAGTTAAGTTAGATTTTTTTTTTTGGTGGGGGTGGGGGAGGGCAAGGAATTGGTTTCTTCACCAGTAACCTCAAATGATACTGAATTCAGACATATTTCAATTTTCCATCTCTCTAAAATACAAGTTCCTTTTGTTCAACCCACCAGGCCAAACCCCACATGTGTTCATTTCTGTTACTCAATCTAAAAACTGTTGGTATCCCAAGCTGGGGTTGTTGCTTGCTGGGTCTCACACATGAAAGGCTATCTTTTCGTTTCCTAACAATTGTCTTTGGCCTGTGGAGTCCTACTTCACATTGTCCTCAGTTTTAGCATTTACTGCTTCTCTGCCATCACTATATATTCCTTTCTTTCTGCTTGATCCTCCCTGATTTCTTTATTCCCCTACCCTCAGGGTTCAAAGCTCTAGAAAACCCTACTTACTAAAAGAGCATGGTTCATTTGTTTATGCATTTGTTCATCTAACACATTTATTCAGTGATGAATGTGTGCCAGTCTGCATATGTATAACTACAACCATATCTTGCATCATTGAATCTTTAGCTTTCAAATAATCCTAAGTCCTCTAAAATTTACATTCTCAAATTAAATAAATTTAAGGAGTCTGCTTTACACTAGTGGCAGAGACACTAACAGGATCCAGACTACAGACTCAGCCAACACCTTTTTAGTCTTTTTGCAGTACTGGGGAAGGAACCCTGGGCATTCTACCTCTGAGGTACACCCCCAACCCTATTTTTTATTCTATATTTTGAAAGAGGGTCTCACTAAGTTGCAGAGGGCTTCACTAAGTAGCTGAGGCTGGCCGTGGACTCAGATCCTCTGGTCTCAGCCTCCCAAGTACTGGGATTACAAGTGTGCGCCACCACACCCGGCTAGTTATCATTGTTAATGTTAAAATTAGTTCCCTATCTTTTAACAATCCAATCTTTTAATCCATCTTTTCCTGCAAAACTCTTCTTTTAATGTGCTGGGAAACCATTGTGGAGTACATTTGCCAATGCAACAGTCTCTTCCTTAAGCCTAGCATTGGCTGGACTGAGAGAGATGGAGAGGAGGCAAACAGATTTTTCTCCTTTCTGCACACTGATTAAAAAAGAGTGCCACCAGATGTGAAAGGGAAAATTTAGACTCTGAATTCTGAAATTCAATCTAGCAATAAAGAAGCACCAAATTCTTAAGACACAGTACACTTCAGCTATCTGCCATAACACCATTTCCTCCTTTCAATGTGCTCTTGATTAGAGAGGGCCTGCATCATTTTTTACTTTGGTTAACAATGTTTAGATTACCCCAGTGAGTGCTATTAGTGAGGGAAAGTAGGATGTCTTTACTTTAAAAGGAGCTGGTGATGGTCAAATGAATGAAAAACTAAACAAGACTTTAAATTCTGTAAATGAAAAGTCTTTGCTTTACTTGTAATATTTCTGGATTTATATGGAAAAAATGAGTACCTGTATTAATCATCACATTACTGACTAAGAGATGCTACTGCACAGAGCTGACTACCAAGTAAGCACAGATTATGACAGGCCTTAGATATGACTTGGGACTTAATTCTGAGATTGATTTGAAGCTCCTGTAGGGTTCTGAATACAGATGTGACATGATCTTATTCATACTTAAAAAAATCACTTCAGTAGCTATGTGAAAAGATTGTACAAACAGAATAGAATATTATGTAGCTAATAAATGAATGAGATAAATTGTAAGATGCTTTGGAAAGAGATGTGCAGACGATACATATCAGTTAAGAAGCTAAGATGCAAAATGGTATATGCAGAATATGATCTTGTTTGGGGGAAAATTATGCATATAAACACCACAGTGCAATCTTTTGCACTTCACAAAATTTAGAGCTAAAAAAGATAAATTCATGTAACCAAGTTGTTTTAAATACACTTAAACATTTTATAATAATGAAACTGAATACTGGTTTCAAATTTGAATAAATTTAAATTTTAATGAAATTTAAAATTCAGTATCTTTGTCACATTTCAAGTTTTCCATAGCCTCATGTGGCTAGTGACCAACTCATTGGACAAAGGAGATCTAAAGAATTGCAGAAAACCATAAAGAAGGTTAATTTTTTTCTTCTGGGGCTTGGAAATGAGGGTGGAAGAGGGGTTTTTACTTTTCACTTATGCCTTCTGGAATATGCATGCCACATAATATATGTACATATTAAGTAAAGACAGAGAGAGCCAAAGTTGTTAGGGCTCTGAAGCTTATATAGCTTTTAACTAAAAAGAATACATATTTAATAAGAAAGTGAAAACATAGAATTAAAAAATCATCAATAATTATTAACTATTAACAGTTGCAGAATAACATAAACATCATGAAATCCAGAAAATATTCTTCTGTTTTTATTAATCTGGTAACCTCTATGATATTACTTCCCTGAAATTTTTATTGCACATATTTTGACAATGACTATTTTATAATATTAATTTCTATAATGTAATATTGAAGAATAGTTGATATTTCTTCTAATTATGGTATAGAAACAATTTTTCTAGGAATATATTTTTAGAAAAGCTTCTTTTGACTTCACAATTTATATCAGGGCCATTTTTAGGATAATTGTCAAATTTGAGAAAACTTCAATGAAGTTTTTTTTTCATTTACAAGCTGCAAAATTCCAAAACATTTCAAAGTTTCCTATGTATGACTAATCCTAAATATTCTTTCAAGATATTCATAATTTAAAAATCATTATATTTACACATTGTGCCTTATGCTATCTTTCTCCATGTTACTATTTTGTAGTCAAATCAGTAAGAAACACAGACCTTTTCCCAGTATATCTATATGATTCATTCCTCCTCACTAACTAGATTTTCAAATGATTCATTGAGCCTGTTTATTACTTCTATCCAAAATTTATCTCTTCCTCACAATGAATTACTGTTTTGGGTATATGACTTATTTTACAATATACAATATACTTTTTGATGTCAGAATAATTTCTACTTGTTTCATCATTTATCTTTATTGCTTTAGTTTTATGTTCGATTATCTGAATTTTTTCAGTTCTTTAATAAGTAAATGCAAAGGTGAAAAAAAGGAATTAACTCTTCACATATGTCTAAACTAAGAATCTGTAACAGCTTGCTTGTCTTATTGAGACATTCCACACTGCAGTTATAGCAGTGGATTCCCAACTTAATTTCCCTTTAGCCAGATTCGAAAATGTTTGTGATCACTCCAAAGAAATCACACCAGAGGAAATGTGATGGAAGGAGGGTCAGAGTAGGAAAGAGAGAGACAGCGTCTTAACCTATTGTGGTTTAAATATCTTAAAACATTTCAAATTTTGCAAAACCATAGGACCAGGTGAGCACATTGCTGGAGATCCTTCCAGGGTTGTGAAGGGGGCCTGTGTAAGTCAGGGGCCCTGAAACCTAAACCCAGTAAATTAGGTCCCAGTAAACTTGCCTCTGATTACAGGTAAGAAACACAGAAGACCCAACTCAAACCCAGGGTCCTTAGCTCAACACCCAGAGGAACCGAGTGCTTCCCTCAAATATCCCTCCAACTCCATGTAGAAGATTCAATCACAGGCTGGAGTACACATATAGGAAGTATTACTACAAAAGCCTTGTTTACTTTCTCTAATTTTCCCACACTACAGAGCTAAAATTGCTTCAGCTCAGTTTTTGCAAAAATTGAGATTCACATAAGTTGAAAATTTAATTAATTTCAAACTTCCAACTCTTCAGAAACTTCTTTAGTTTTGTTCTTTTGATTTGCACTATTGGGGATTGAACCTAGGGGTGGTACTTTACCACTGGACAACAATCCCTTCTATTTTTTATTTTGAGACAGGGCCTCACTAAGTTGCCCAGTCTAGCCTCAAATCTGCGACCCTCATGCCTCAGCCTCCTGAGCAGCTGGGATTTAGTTTCAGTTTCACAATCGATTGTTTTGATTGGCACATCCAGCCTCTCACTCAAAAATTCTGGAAACTTCAGCCCATTTTAACATAACTCTAAAAATCTCATTTGCTCTGCACAATCATTAAAAAAATCATTTATAACATATGGGCTAATACCATGATACAACTGCAGAGAGAAATATTCATCACGGAGCTCAGTACTTTGTAAATTGAACTAATGTAACCAGCGGTACAATATGGGAAACAATAATGGTATTATATTCACACTGCTCAGGTATACACATAAAAGGAAGCCTGCATAACATCCAGCAGACCTACAAAGCAGGAGGCTCACCTGACTTTTAACACAGTTAAAGCTGATTTTCAGTTTTTCTTTGCACTTCATCTTGTACTGTTAACATAGAAAATTCCAAGACCTTATTGGGAGGACCATTACTTCTTAAAATATTTTACTGGCATCATTTACTATCTCCATTTACCCTCTCACGTGTATAAGTCGAGCAATAGGATTAGAACACTTATTGCTTTCACTAAATCCTTAAAAATAGAGGGAGCTGAAAGCACAAACTCCAGAGCCAAAGTAATCACACTTAGCTGCTTTCTGGCTGTGCAACCTTGAGCAAGTCACTTAACCCCTCTGTGGCTCAGTTATCTTATTTGTAAAATGGAGGTAAAACAATATCTACATCATAAGGCTGTTATGAGCATTAAATGAATTTATGTTCATAAATACCTAGAGCAGGATATGACACACAATAGGGCTATATGCCTATGTGTTAATATGAGAAAAAATGTATCCGTGAAATATGAAACACAGCAATCAGAGAAACTATTATCAAGAAACAAGGTATTTACACTAGTTTGAAAGGAATTTTACTATTTTCCATCAGTGTTGTAAATTCTAAGCTACCAGTTAATTCAAATTTAAAAGTAAAAACACATTTGTAAGCCAAATAAATGTGTGCATCATCAGTACTGTATCTGTCTCTAATCATGAGGTGGTCTAAAATTTGATCAACAGCTTAGTCTGGTGGAGTCTCATGGATATGAAATAGAGTCTGTGCAACATTTGGCAAGTCATTTAATTTCTGAGAACCTGAGCTTCCAGGTTTGGGCAAATAAGTATACTACTATCTGAAATTCTTAAGATATCTGCCAAAATTATGTTATATAAAACATACATAAAGAGCCAGTATGTGGCCTGGCTTCTAGCATATATTCAATAGATGGTATAGTTACTATTATAACTGCACTGACTCTTATTCTATTCTATTAATATTTCTCTTTATATATTTTACTATATGTTAAAGACCACTGCCCCTCACCATTCTAGCACTGTAATTAAGAAAATTAATCTTCTCTTTTCACTTTTGTTAAGACTGTCAGACATAATCAATGTTTGACCTTGTCCTGGTCTAAGATTGAATAACTTTGGTGAAAGAGATCCTTCATGGATATTTATGAATGCAAATGTGACACATTACTCTTTTCATTAGTGCTTACAGCATTAAACTTTTTACAGAACTTAAACTATCATAAATAAAGAATAATTTGGCCTTAGATGTTTTCTGTATAATAACAATTTCAGTTTATAGCACCTTTTGTAAGAACTTTAAAAAATGTCAATAGATATTACTTTATGAATCTTTTCATCAAATCTGCATATTAGATCACACCTAATATCAATGTCCAGTTTTATTTTAGAAAAATATGAAACTAAAGATTTATAATGTGCCCTTCTAAGCATGCCAAGAAGGCAATTCACATAATTTCTCACTTTTCTGGAAGAAGCCTTTGCCATCGATACTCAGAACACTATAAAATTAAGTTTCAGAGGCTAAAATTGCTAAATATTCCATAAGCTATGTAAAAAAAAAAATGCTTACCCACTCCCTTTCCTGGAAAATGCATTAACTAATGTCCCTCAAATATTTTTCCTTGGATTAGGTGGAAACGGTTCAAACCCAGAGAAGACACATAGCTTTAGCTTGGAATGTTGGCTATTAAAGTGTGCACTTCTGGAAAATAATTAAGCCACACTGTATCATTACTTATGTGAAGTTATAAAAACCCATCAAAGATAGTCCATTAAGGAAAAATGTGTCAGAACCATTTAAAGTAATTTACACATTAAATTTTGATGTATCTCTGGTGAAATTGTTGCAGTTATTTTAGCTTTAAGAATAAGTAGCTGATAAACTGAATCTGTCTTAGGATCTCAAATAATTTTTCTTATGGGATACCAACACCAAATA
>PVLC010024444.1:0-19350 GCA_004027655.1 Graphiurus murinus | reverse complement strand
TTTTTGCAGCAACAAAGATAAGAAATGAGAATATAGAAGAAATATATTATATATACATTAAAAATGAGAAAATATGACAAAGAGATAAGTAGAACTTTTGCCCAAAATTCATTTTTGCAAGTGGAAAAGAAAAATAAGAATTAGAGTCAATATAATTAAAGAACAGGTAGAATTTTATGACTAAACTAGAAAGAAAAGTTTAAGTGTACTCAATATTCATGTATCTTCATTTCTGTACTGGATGAACCAGTTAAGATGGTTATGTCTTTAAGACTCTGAAAACTGCAGTTTTTGGCAAAGACATGCATTTTTCTGTCTTGAGTGACTTGAATGTTAAATGACAAAGAAATGCAAGTCATTAAATACAAGTGGTGACCAATTACAGATGTTAGTGCTCATCATAAACCATTGCTGTTTCTCAGTAATAGAACACTCTTCTAGGAAATCAGTAACATTTAGGAAGAGTTTTTTATATGTTAATTATAAATTTTCATCATCAATTTATTCTAAATATTTAATACTATGTGTTCAATGTTTGGAAAAGAATTCACTTAACATTCAATTAAGAATATACCTAATTGAAAAGTACAAATAAAAATATATTGGAAAAAAAAAGTACAAATGATCAATACAATTGGGTCCCATGACTACTTTTAGCTCAAAATAGTTACCATGTAATCTGAAGAAGCAATGAATTCCACAGTTGAATTCTGAACTTCTGGTCGTTTATGAGGTTCTCCATAGGATCGAGTGAGGGGGTTATACATAAATTCTTCAGGAACTAGACAACAGACAGGAATCCAGTACAAATTTAGTAACATATCTAGAATTAAACACTTTTATCATCAGTATTTATAAGGCTTACCAATAGTTCTGTGAACATTTAATGATGAAAAGGAAACCCTTAAGCCCTCTTTAAAAAAATAGGTTAGAGCCAGGCATGGTGGTGCATGCCTATAATCCTAGTACTTGGAAGGCTGAGACAGGTGGATCACAGGTTTGAGGCCAGTCTTAGCAACTTGGTAAGGTCCTTCAGTAAGACCCTGTTTCAAAATAAAAAATAGGGCTGGGGCTATAGCCTGGAGGTAGAAAGCCCCTAGGTTCCATCCCTAGTAAAACACACACACACACACACACACACACACACACACACACGAAGGATAATAAATTTACTTTCTGAAGTTATGTAAAGAAACCAGACACAGGTAATCTTGCTTTTCAGATTTCTGCTCTTATTATATTCCATGACATGGAAAAATATCAGAGAAATGCAAATCTGAAAGCAATTACAGAAATGAGTAAAAGAGACAACTGACAGACACACCTGTGAGTCCACAAATACTGATAAAGGTCTACCTGAATTAAATGAGCCAAATATACAAATGGAAGACAATCTTGGGTCTCAAGTACATGAGTTCATCTGAGTGACCATCACTATTCCTTTTATGAACTTTTTTTATGTGGCCCTCACTGTCACTCTCACTCATTGTCAATTACCTCCTTGATTAGCCCACACGAAGGCACCCTAGCCTATATTCTCTCCATTAAAAACAGCATGGAAATTATTTTTAAAGTGATGAGGAGAGAAACAAATTAATGGCAAAATGTCAGAAAATGTTGAAAATAATATTAAAACACTTATTTTAAGAATCTGAAGCTTACCATCATTAACTCTATAGCACAAGTTGCATTTCCATCTACGCTGATCAATGAATGACACAAAAGGGTTGATGTATGTTCGACAAGATCGGCACCTCACAATGGTGTTTGATGTTATCACTGGTAATTGCTGGGTAAGAAAATAAAGATGTTGTAGCAACAAAAAGCACCCCAAGGAAAAATAGGACATATACTACTCTGTTTCATATATAGAACAGAAACCATAACTGTGTTTTTGTGTGGCTTTATATTGAAGCATAAAACTAAATTCAGTGATGTGCTGAGCAACACAAGCAGCTATCAAGCTTTCTCCCTTTCTTGTCACATGCCATAAGATGACATTAAAACAAAGTCATACCAAATCTAATGTGACCAAGATATGGCAAAAAAGGTAATGTGAGTTAGAGCTTATTAGCTAGACTCAAGAAATAACAATGAAGGAGAAATATGTACCATGGAGAATGCCTTCGGCTTTGCTGACTGTGTGAGATTGGTACTAGACTAGCAGGCACTGCTCAGTACACAGAGACAGCAGCCCCAACGAGAGCTAAAGCCAGAAGAAGCCAAACACGATTTGCCTTAAAAAAAAAAATACATCTTTATGCTTAGTTTGGAAAATGAACTTTATATTCAATGTAGAAAATGTGAAAAAATTAATGAGATCACATATTATCTTATGTGTATAAATTAACCCTTGATATTATTTTAGTATACTTCATTCTGGCCTTCTAAACAATCTACATATAAATGTTATCTTTGTACTTAAATTTTTTTCCACATAGCCGGGCATGGTGGTGCACACTTGTAATCTTAGTACTTGGGAGGCTGAGACAGGATTGCGGGTTCATGGCCAGCCTCAGCTACTTAGTGAGGCCCTCCACAACATAGTGAGACCCTGTTTCAAAATAAAGAATAAAAAATAGGGCTGATGGTGTAGCTCAGTGGTAGAATGTCCTGAGTTCAATCCCCAGTACTGCAAAACAAAACAAAACAAAAAAATTCCACATATACTGTTTTTATTACATAAGTTACTACATAGTATTTTGAAAATATCAGGGAATACATTTAACTGAAATTGAGAAAGTGAAAAATGACCCAGAATTCTACATTCCAGGAGACATAACTGTTAATATTTTAGTATATAAACTTCCAGAAAGTTATCTTATAGGAAACATGTATTTAGAGAAAAACTCTCACCTATGGACTTAGGAAATTAACTGTCTTGGTTTCAGGATAAAAATTGTATTAGTATGGCAGGTGATTAAATAGTATTCACTGAATGAAAAAATTCATAGTACTTATCGTATAGTATCATTACTTTACTTTCTATTCACCTTGATCCTTTCCTAGTAGGAAAGTAAACTCCATGAGGAAGCTTAGTGACCTTTCTATCTCTAGCATCTAGCATGACAGGTGGTCAATAAAAAATATATATATTTTTGATGACTGAGAGCTAAAAGAAATCTGTAGCAACACAAGGGGTTAAAAAAAAAAAGCCCACAGTAATAAATAAGTATGAGGGAGAAATGCAACTCATGAAGTATAAATAGAATGTCTCTGGCTACATTTTTTTCTGAAGTTTTAAAATTTCACATCTCTGCAAGAAATATCAGAAGCATGTGTAAAAATCTAGCAATGTAGGTATTAAACCAAATAGACTACAGGAACTTAAGCAAGAAATAATGTTTTAAAATTTAACTGACTTGAAGCATTCAAAATTTCCCTATTATTACAAAGGTTATTTATTTGATTTGGAATAATCAGTTTCCTCCCTAATTGTACATTATTGTTTAATTAAGAACTCCTGCCGCAAATACTGCAGATTTAGAAGCACACTCGCATGAAATACTTGAAGTCATAAATGAATTAAATTTAGTCAGGGCAGCTGAAGACAAGAGCACAGATCTACTTCTTCTGCTAGTCTCCTCTCAGAAGCCTCTTTTATTGAGAAGTTTAAACAAAGCATCTATTAATGCCAAACTCAGGATGCACAGAAATAACTTGCTATCTAGAGCAAAGCACAAATCAAGGACAAACACAGTACAAAGGAGGAATGTTCACCTGAGCTTATTTCTGATATGGATATGTCAGAACTTTGGAGATAGTCCTGCATGCAGAAAATCTCCTCTCCACAGATCACTGTATTCTCTGCGCTAAGGAGGTCCAATTAGCCTCAGAAACTTAAACATCAAGGATGGTCTACAACAACTCCTAAATTCTATGGTGATCCTAACTTCCAAAACTACTCATCTTTAAAAATGCATCTCAGACTTTTCCACTTATAGAAAACTTTGCTAGTGTATCCAGAGGGAATCATTTCTCATACTGTACTATGTCAGTCTCTCACAAAATTTGATTAGTTACATGTATTAGTTATCCTGCATATATTTATTTGTCTTTACATCGCCGTTCCCTGTTAGATAAAAACTCCCTGAGGACAACCAAGATCAATGCATAACCATTTTTGTATTACCAGTGCTTAGTTTAGGTTTGCTGCAAGCAGTTGCTCAGAAAATGTTTGTTGACTTGAATTCGACAAAAATGATTATTTCTTTTTTTTAAATTTTTTTTTTTCAGTACTGGGGATTGAATCCAGAGGCATTCTACCTCCAAGCTACACCCCCAGCCCTATTTTTTATTCTTTATTTTTGAAACAGGGTCTCATTAAGTTGTCGAGGGCCTAAGTAGGTGAGGCTGGCCATCAACCTGTGATCCTTCTGTCTCAGCCTCCCAAGTACTGGGATTACAAGCGTGGGCCACCACGCCCGGCCAGAAATGATTATTTCTAACTCCAAATAAAAGAAGGTGAAAATTCCTAGAAAATATAAAATATGAACACCTTGTATATATGCACATGTCAGAACTCAAAATATTTTAAAATGTTACTTTACCGTTAAGTCTCTAAAGGGATGTAACAACAATCCCAAAGGAAGCTTCGCTTTATTCAGTAAAGCCTGTGTCTGTGGAATATTTGTCAAAGTACACCGAAATGAACTGCAAAAACATAAACATCAGGGACCATATTAGGTATCAGAAAAAAATACATGGGAGTAGATAGGATAATTAGAAACATTTAAGGGCTCTAGGGAATTAGACCCATATTCACATTTATATCTATAAATATATGCATATATGCACAGAGAGAGCAAGAATAATATAGCCACCCCATCACTTAATGACAGGGACATATTTTGAGAAATGCATTGTTAGGCGATATACTTACACAAGCTACAATACCAGGTGATATAACCAATGTCCTATTGTATATATAGTCCATCAGTAAACTAAATATTGTTATGAACCACATGGCCTTCTATAAATATTTTCTTTTTTCCTCAATCTATTGTCTATGCTGCTTGTTAATATTGTTTCTGTGTCTTCATTTGGTGCATGTGAAATGTGGCTAAGAAATAAATTCAGTTACTGAAATAAATGGAAACGAAGCCAGGCATGGTGGTGTATGCCTGTAATCCCAGTATTTGGGAGGCTGAAACAGGAGGATCATAGTTGAGTTCAAGGCCAGCCTCAGTAACTTAGTGAGACCCTCAGCAACTTAGTGAGAAGTGAGACCCTGTTTCCAAATAAAATAGGTCTGGGGGTATAGGCTGGAGGTAGAATGCCCCTGGGCTCAATCCCCAGTACCAAAAAAAAAAAAAAAAAGAAAATAAACGAGACTGAGTCCGGTATGTATAATTCTAGGGTAGCTTAAATACAGTAATCCTAGAGACTGCTTGGCATGGGAGGCAATTTGGGCTCACTGGAACCATGACTCTGTTGAGCTTAAGGCTTCTTTCCTTGTCATCGTAGTCGCCTTTTGTTCATTATTTCTCTTCCTAAATATATTACTTGACGTTTTTGATCATTAACAAAAGTGATGGCTAACCAGGAATGGTGGCACACGCCTATAATCCAAAGTCCTTGCAAGGCTGAGACCGGAGGATTGCAGGTTTAAGGCCAGTCTCAGCAACTCGGTGAGGCTCTGTTTCAAAATAAAAATTTAAAGGGGCAGAATATCTCTGGGCTCAGTCCACAATACCACAAGAAATTGATGCCATCCTTGTGTCTTTGCTCATTCCCTCAACTGATATTTGTGGAGAATCTACACAGCTGTGATCAAAGCACAGAAATACCTGGCTCTTGATTGCTTTACTTTCTTCAAGAAGAAGAAAATAAGTATGTTTAAGCCTCTTCTCTCTGTTCAATCATCCATAAAGAAGCCACAGTATGCTAGCGACTAGGTTTAATCTCTCTAGACCTCAAAGACAGGGAAAAGGTTAAAAAAAAAAAAAAGTGATGGAGGGGAGATGTTGTTTATGAAAGAGTGATCAAAGATGTCTTTGAGAACTGAAGTGAAGCAAAGGGGTAGGCCACATGGTTACTTGGGAGAAGAGTGTCTAGCAGAGGGGACTCCAGGGACAAGTGTAAGAAAGCAAAGAATCTTTTAGATCTATCGAAGTTACAAGATCACATAGAAACTGACAGGTTTCCATTTTGTAACTGGAGATCAGGTATCCCTTTTGTTCCTGTGTCTATGTGTTCCACTCCTGGATGTACTGGTTTCATGTTTCTCGTTTTGTAAAATCTGCTCAACTAAAACTAGACAACCGGATTAGATTATAAACCATACTCCCGCCAATGGGGAACAGCGTAGTGGCCTTCACATTAGGGAATAAAAGGCTGAGCGGACGGCACGCCCAGTGTGCTCTCGACCTTCTGCTCAAAAGTAAACTGCCTTGCCCAGTTTAAAAAAAATATTTAAGGGCATAAGTGAAAATAAAATCATTTGGGCATATTACTGTACCTAAAAGCAGGAAGCTCCTAATACTTTCAACAGACACATATGCAATAGATGTCAAAAGACCTAAAGATTCAACATTTTCATGGTGGAAAAGGACAACATATTCAGAAAAAAAGCAATGGCTCGATTATGACTACCCTGCAGGAGATGAATAGGAGACCCTAGGAACTTAGTGAAATGGCACATTTCCTGGTCTTCATTGATGCTGTCCCCGCTTTACTGCCCCCTTTACCCAATGAATTCTCCTTCTTACAAAAGACTCAAAGTTATTTTGCCTCTTTTTTTTTTTTTTGGAGGCACTGGGGATTAAACCCAGGGGATTCTACCTCTGAGCTACACCCCCAGTCCTATTTTTCAGTCTTTATTTCGAAACAGGATCTCACTAAGTTGTGGAGGGCCTCACTAAGTAGTTGAGGTTGGCCGCAAACCCAGGTCCTATGGTCTTAGTCTCCCAGGTACTGGGATTACAAGCGTGAGTCACCATGCCCAGCTAGTAAATGTTTATTTAATTAATAATAATTATTTTTTGTGGTAGTGGCTAGTGAACCCAGGAGCAGTCTACCTCTGATAGAATTATATCCCCAGCTCTATTTTTTATTTTGAAACAGGGTCTCACTAAGTAGCTGAGGCTGGCAATGGACCGGTGATCCTCCTTTCTCAACCTCCGAAATATTGGGATTACAAGTATGTACCACCATGCCCAGTGAATTAATGATTAATCTTAATATAGAGGCATTATTTTTTGCAGTCATTATTATCCAAGTAGCATAAAGAAATATTATGAATACCTACTCTGGGCTGCAGTTTAACTTTTTGAGTTCTAAATTCAAGTTAGGTACAGGAGCCCAAACAGGAGTTGTGGGTAAAATATTCCTCTCCTGAGTGAGGTTTACAGGTCTCAGGCTTTCTGGTTGCGGAGAACTCTGAAGACTCAATCCTCCTAGACTAGAAGACAGCTGGTTCACACCAGGATACTGCTGAAAGAACAATTCAGAACAAAATGAAACAAAAGAACAACAGAACAAGTGTGAATAAAATTTCTTATACCAGATATAAGAGTTCAACATAAAGAAAAATCAAGAAGGTAAGAAAATTTAAACCTGACTTGGTAATAGTAGAATGATATAATAGAGCAGTCAACTTCAAAGCACACTCGGAAGAAATTCAAAGCAAAAATACTGAATAAATTTAAATCTTATTAGCAAAGTTCACCCCACAACAAAATGTTAGCGATAATTCTGTTCAACATCAAGAATATAGTTTTCTTGAATATCATACTACTAGAAAGGCAGGATATTTGTTTTCAAGTCTTATCAATTATCAATTTTCAGAATAATGAGTTGATGCCACAGTATTAAATGGTGTCTCAGGAGTTCTGCTTTGCTTATTTTTTTGTTCCTTACGCTATGTTCTTAGTATCATTACAAATTCATGGCTTTTGTTAACTCAAACTGATCTAATCAATTGCAGTTTGATCAAACCACTCAATCTTTGGCCAGTGAGAGTCCTTTTCAAGCTGGCTCCAGTGTCTTTTTTTAATTAATTAAATCTCCAAGACACAGTGACTTTGGTACTGGGATTTGAATTCAGGAGCAATCTACCTCTGAGCTACATCCCCAGCCCTATTTTATTTTTTATTTTGGAACAGGGTCTTAGTAAGTTGCTGAGGCTCGCCAAGAACCTGGAATCTTTCTGTCTCAGCCTCCCAAGTACTGGGATTACAAATGTGAGCCACCACACCTGGCCCCAGTGACTTTTAATATAAACCTATTTTGTTTGTGAGCTTCCTTGCTTTTTGGCATGTTTTGTGCACTTCCTCACTCAGACCTTGATTTTGTCACTTATCTAAAAAGAAATGTTAGCTCTTTTAAAGTGAAGATGTTATCAAGAAACTACAATCTGGGTAATATGGTACTTGTTGCTAGCGTGCTATGATTACTCCCAGGTTTTTCCAGTAAATAAAGACAGAAAACACTGTGTGTACTTTTTTTTACTGGAGAGAAAACCTAGGGACTCACACATGATAGGCAGGTGCTTTACAACTGAGCTACATCCCTAGCTCTTTTCTCTCCCTCTCTTTTTTTTTTTTTTGGTACTGAGGATTGAACACAGAGGCATTCTACCTCCAAGTTATACCCCTTGCTTTATTTATTTATTTATTTATTTTTTGTGGTACTGGGGATTGAACCCAGGGGCTTTCTACCTCCGAGCTATACCCCAGCCCTATTTTTTCATTCTTTATTTTGAAACAGGTCTCAATGAGTAGCTGAGGCTGACCTCGAACCCAGATCCTTCGGTCTCAGCCTCCCAAGCACTGGAATTACAAGCATGCGCCACCATCCCCGGCTAGATTTTTTATTTCTTATTTGGAAACAGGGTCTCACTAAGTTGCCGAGAGCCTCATTAAGTTTCCGAGGCCGGCTCTGAACCTGCGATCCTCCTGTCTCAACCTCCCAAGTACTGGGACTACATGTGTGTGTCACCATCCTGGCTATCATTAGCTCTTTTAAAAATTTATTTTGGAACAGCGTCTTGCTAAATTGCCCAGCCTGGTCTTAAAACTTATAATCCTCCTGCTTAAGCCTCCTGAGTAGCTAGGGTTACAGACATGTACCACCACCACTGGAGAAAAACATACATTTTTAAGTAGAAGGAAAAACTGAGTTTGCATCAATATCCTCAATTCAAATTTAAGATGACAATTTCACTTTAACCTCAAATTCTTTGATTTTATATCTGAATCTCTCCTCTTTTACTGCAAATATTGATTCCTAATGGTAATAGCCTGAAGTTTGTCCCTCAGTATGCTTGGGGGATTGGTTCCAGGACCCCATGAATACTGAAATCCATAGATGTTTCAGTCCTTTCTATTTGAATAAACATAACATGTAATGTTAATGTCAAAACTTTACAACAAAGTATATTCAGAGATATCTTGTTTCAATTTTGACCTCTACCTATAGTAAACTTTTGTGTGTGTGTGGTTCTGGGGATTGAATCTAGGGGCATTCTACCTCTAAGCTACACCTCCAGCCCTATTTTATTTTTTATTTTGAAACAAGTCTCACTAAGTTGCAAAGGGCCTCATTAAGTTGCTAAGACAGGCCTTGAATCTGTAATCCTTCTGCCTTAGCCTGGGATTACAAGTGTATGTCACCAAGTCCGGCTATAGTTAACTTTTTATTAGTTTTTCATTTAAGTATGAACTAACACATATACTGCTCTAATTATGGTCATTTTGTTTTTAACCTAAAAAAAAAAAGTTCTGAAAATAACTGTATTTAGAAATCTTCCACATTCCTTTATACAGGTACCTAAGACTCCACTATGTGAATACATTGCAGAATTCTAGCTAATACATACAGAATGATAATTTCAGAAAAATCACTATTTTACCACCTATTCTGGAATAAATGATTCAGGTAATGCCATCTAGAATAGATTATACATACATATCAATAGATGATAAAATCACTAGGTAAAGGCTTAATGAAAAACTTAACAATGAAGTGATCAAGAGGTCTATATGAATCACTAACCAATCAAGCACCACTACAAGTTAGACAACTGAATATCATTATGAAGTAACATCACCAGAATATATCATATTTTGGCCTATGTTATAAATACATGAAGTAATGAGTCTGAATATAATCAAACAATTACATTTAACTCCCAGTTCATAGAAAATGGAATAGAGGAAAAAGTAAGTAGTACCACAAGGAAGTAAGAACCCAAATGCAGAATGTGGGGACATTCTATAGGACAGTAGACCCAGTTTTCCCATCAAAGGCATGAAAAGAAAGGGTGAGGATTTGTTTTAATTTACAAAGAGAATTAAAAACTAATAGGTTACTGTTTGGATCCTGATTTGTACAAACTAGTGTAAAAAGACATTACTAAAATAGTCCAGGAACTCTGAACATGCACTGAATCTTTTTTTTTTTTTTTTTCTTTCTGGTATTGGGGATTGAACCCAGGGGCATTCTACCTCTGAGCTACAACCCCAGCCCTATTTTATTTTTATTTTGAAACATGGTCTCATTAGGTTGATGAGAGTCTCACTACTTGCTGAGGCTGTCCCTGAACCTGCGATCCTCCAGTCTCAGCTTCCCAAGAACTGGGATTATAGTGTGTGCCACCACACTCAGCTCAATATGCACTGATTTTTTTTTTTTTTTTTTTTTTTTGCGGTACTGGGGATCGAACCCAGGGGCATTCTACCTCTGAGCTACACCCCCAGTCCTATTTGTATTCTTTATTTTTGAAACAGGGTCTAACTAAGTTGCGGAGGGCCTCACTAAGTAGCTGAGGCTAGCCGCAAACTCAGATCCTCTAGTCTCAGCCTCCCAAGTACTGGGATTACAAGCATGTGCCACCACGCCTGGCTTGCACTGAATTTTAAATGACATTTAGAAATAAGTATTAATTTTGTTGGCTATGATGATGGTATTGTGGTTATGCAACATAACCCCTCCCCCATTAGCTTCAAATTCCTCAACAAGAAAGTCCCGGAATGGGGGCACAGAGAAACAAGTACAGCAAACTGTTGACAGTGATTGAAACTAGTGAGCTAGAACACACACACACACACACACACACACAACTGGATAATGAAAAGGATTCTCTGAGTATTCAGTAGAGTTATACAAGATGGGGGGAAATAATGGGTCAACAGTAGTACAAAATAGAAAATTAAAAAACAGATCCAAGTTTAGAATTTAGGATATAAAATGAAGGAGAAATTCCATCAGTGATGGAAGATAGATTATCTAATAAATGACAATTATCTAAGGGCTAACCACTTTGGTGGGAGAGGAAAAATAGGATTCCTTTCTTACATTATGAACCAAAAATGTAAAAACCTTATATGGGTTAAAGGTATAAAATCTAATCTCAAGGTTGATAAGACCTTCTAAAGGACATATAGGGAAAAACAAAATATGACTATATAAAATTAAACATCCCCCCACCCCAAATGCTATTAAAATTAAACAAATGTCAAGCCAGGCATGGTGCACACATCTGTAATCTCAGCACTTGAGAGGCTGAGGCAGTAATACTGCACCATTAAAGACAGCCTCAGCAAGTAGCAAGGCTCTCAGCAACCTAGCAAGACTTTGTTTCAAATGCAAAAAATAAAAAGGTTAGCTCAGAGGTAGAAAGTCCCTGGATTCAATCCTCAGTACCACAAAAAAAGTCAAAGCGGAGAAAATTATAATACATACTAGACAAAAAATCTATACTTCTTACAGATTACACAGAACAATAGTGAGTGAACGAACATAAACAGGGATTTCAATAAAGAAGCAAAATTGGCAAATAATTATAGAAAATATTTTTGCTTCTAAAAAGTAATTCTTGAGCACTTGCTTCAGCAGCATATAACTGAAACTGAAACAAAAAAAAAAAGTAATGGTGTACTTAATAATATAGAGAAATGGGCAATCAAATAAGACTTCTGCTTGAACAAATTGGTGAATTATTCCTCCACATCTGACCACAAACCATCAGTCAACTATTAACCTCTTGACATCTCATGTGGATATCTATGAGGCACTTTGACTTGTCACGACCAATTTGAATCCAAGTTCATATTATTTCACTATTTCTAGATATATTCCTCCTTTGGCATTTACCACCTAAGTAAATCTCTAGCTAGTTCCTATGCCACAAATCTAGGAATCACCCTTGATGTCTTCCTTTCTCTCTTCCACCACATCCAACTTATCAGCATATTAAAAGTTATCCCTTATTCATCCATTTCTCACTATTTCTACTGATACCACCTTAGTACAAGGTACAATCGTCTATTTCTGGGATTATGGCAAAGCTTCAATTTTCCTTCCTGCTTCCATTCTGGTCTTTTTCAAATATCCTCATCCCTAATCCATTCTTCAAATAATTACATATTCTAAATACATAAATTAGGTGTCATTCTACTACATAAAATCTCCAGTGTCTTGGGGGTAAAATCTCTAAGGTCCATTTCTAGCTCTCTCATCTTATCCTTCTTACTTTTCCCTGTACTGAGGTCCAACCACACTGGAACGCATCAAACCTGCTCCTGTCTTAAGTCTGCACAAATGTTTCCTAAGCCTGAAATGGCCTACTTCCAAATTTTTCAAAGTCTATTTTTTTGTTTTGTTTTGTCTTTCAAATGTTAACTCAACTTCTATATGAGGGCTTCTCTGACCACTTATATCATGTTTCCACCCCCCAATTTTTCAACTTGTCTTCATTTACAGCACTTGTAATTATTTGAAATTCTCTTGATTAAATTTAGTCTCATAGATTCTGCTCTCCTGTCAATTGTCTTGAGAACACAAACTGTTCGGCGTTCACTTAGCCTCCTCTTGTATCCCTAGTGCCTTCAACAGTGCTATCACTTAGTAGAAACTCGATACATGCTCATTGAATAAATAACAACAAATTCTAGTCTAATAAAATAGGTGCTCTGATTAAGTAATTCCACTTACAGAATTGTCACATGGCAGACTGGTTGGTAAGTTATCAAAATGATGAAGGACATATAATAATATAGAAAGATTTCTTCTTCTTGTTAAAGAAATTAAAAACTACTAGAACAATATCCATATTTATCAACTTCTTTTGTTTCGACAAGTCATTTGGATGACCAGCTTCTACGCTGGCTTCTCTAACCTGCTTCTCCCCACAAGAGGCAAATAGAGAAACCTAGAAGGATATTCCAAGTGTTCCTATTTAGATCTTGATAGTGGAAAGACACGTTGATATTTATTTTCTTCTTTTTGCTTATCTGCATTTTCTATAATTGATGATACACTTAACTACAACACAGTATCACTATCAGGTTTTTTCATATACTTGCTGAAAATATTTTTCTAATTTTAATTTTTTCTGCTTAAACGTGATTTTCCACCTTTTTTGGAGGGGGGGCAGTATTAGGGATTGAGCCCGGGGGCATTCTACTTCCGAGCTACACCCCAAGCCCTATTTTTCATTCTTTATTTTGAAAAAGGGTCTCACTAAGTTGCAGAAGGCCTCACTATGTAGCTGAGGCTGGCCATGAATCTGTGATCCTCCTGTCTCAGCCTCCCAAGTACTGGGATTACAGGCGTGTGCAAACATGCCCAGCTTTTTCCTTTTTTTTTTGCGGTACTGGGGATTTAACTCAGGGGCATTCTACCTCCAAGCTATACCCCCAGCCCTATGAGAGAGCTAGAAATGGTGGCACATGCTTGTAATACCAGCATTTAGGAGGCTGAGACCGGAGGATCCCAGGTTCGCCGCCAGCCTCAGTTATCTAGTGAGGCACTCCGCAACTTAGTGAGACCCTGTTTCAAAATAAAGAATAAAAAATAGGGCTGGGGGTATAGCTCGGAGGTAGAATGCCCCTGAGTTCAATCCCTAGTACTGCAAAAAAAAAAAAAAAAACAATTGCAAATTGGAAATTAACCCTATCGCCCATCAATAATAGAACAAATAACTAAACTAGTATATTCACGTATACTAGAATACTACATAACACTGAAAATTAATAAACTACAACCACATTATAAGCATAAAGTTGAAAAAAGAGGATAAATGGTGTGATTTCCCTCATACGAAGTTTAAAAACAGGCAAAACTAATCTGCATTACTAGAAGTCAAGATACGGGTTACTCTTGTTTTGGACGTTAATGACTAGACAAGCCACGAGACGCTTTTGGCTACTGGCTAAGTGAACATGTTCAATTTGTGGAAATTGACCAAGTTTTACACTGTTGATGTGCATATTTCTATATAACAGATTATATTTCAAAAATTTTAAAAAACTTTAAAATACTTTTGGCTCTCTGATGTTCACTGAACAAGTTATTTTTAATTCTGTCTATCCCCATTATCCAGACTCTTCTGATCCTTGTAGTGTACCTAGAGTATATAAAGGACTGTGATCATAGAACAGAATAAGGTTATAGTTCTAAATATTTTCATTCCAAAGACAATCTCCTAGTTTTCCAAAAAATAACCTCCAAAATAAAACTGGAAAAGAAAAATGCTTCATATTCTTTTGTCAGGAGTCAGCAAACTTTCTGTAGAGACTCAGTAAGTATTTTAAAGTTTTCAGAGCCACATGGACTCTTTGCAACTACTCAACTTTACTATTATAGTGCAAAAGCAGCCATAGACAATAACATAACGGGCATACCTGGGTGTGGTGGGGCATGTTTGTAATCTCAGTACTTGGGAGACTGTGGCAGGAGAATCACAGATTTGCGACCAGCCTCAGCTACTTAGCGAGGCCCTCTGCAACTTAGTGAGACCCTGCTTAAAAATAAAGAATAAAAATAGGGCTGGGGGTGTAGCTCGGAGGTAGAATGCCCCTGGGTTCAATCCCCAGTACCACAAAAAATAAAAAAATAAATTAAAAAAAATGGGCGTGACTTTATTTCTATAAAATGTTATTTACAAAAATAGGGAATGGATGAGATTTGGTCGAAGGGCCACAGTTTGCAAAACATTTTTTACCTTGCCCAGTACTTCTAAGAATCAATCCTTTCTTTGAACTTGGTTTTCTTTTCACTAGAGTATAGAGATAATAACATATTATAACCCCAAATATGAATTCGCCTAAACCTCAAGTCAGACAAGACTAAAACATGTAGTGTTTCACAGGGACCAACGGAGCCATAAAGAAAATCTAACAATATTGAAGGCAAGAGAAATTTGTACCAAATCAAATCATAATTTTTCCAATTCCTCTCCTAATATTCTTCCTTTTTACCTTTGCACCTTAATTCTATAATTAAATTCCAAAAGTAAATGATTTTCCTGTTTTTAATTTTCATTCTCAATTCACCAGATGATTTGTGTGTGTGTGTGTGTGTGTGTGTGTGTGTGTGTGTGTGTGGTACTGGGGACTGAACTCAGAGGCATTCTACCTTCAAGCTACACCCCAGCCTGATTTTATTTCTTACTTGGAAACAGGGTTTCGCTAGGTTGATGAGTCTCACTACCTGCTGAGGCTGTCCTCGAACCTGCGATCCTCCTATCTCAGCCTCCCTAGTGCAGGGATTATAGGATTGCGCCACCATACCAGGCAAGATGAAATTTTTATAAGATTCATCTACTAAGAACAGCTTCTTACAGTAGATATGTTTTTGCCAGTTCAATCATTTTCCTATATTTTATTTTCCTCTCATAAATATAAATGTGAGCTATTTACTGTTCTGTATGTGACTAAACTGATCCAATCTCTGAGAGGTGGCTTCAGGAGAAGCCAGTTCAGGATGGGTCCTGGCACAATGGTGTGGGAACTAATGAGCACTTATGCACATGGAGGAGTTCACCAGAGTCAGTCTTGTTAATTCATATATTTTCTTTTGCAGTGCTCCCATTGAACTACATCCCAGACCTAGGGTCAGTTGTGTTCCAGAGAGTTCTTCAACTGAAAAGTAGGGCTTAAATAAATCCTAAACGTGGCGCGCGCTTGTAATCCCAGCATTTGGGAGGCTGAAACCGGAGGATCCGGGTTCGCGGCCAGCCTCAGCTACCTAGTGAGGCACTCCGCAACTTAGTGAGACCCTGTTTCAAAATAAAGAATAAAAACTAGGGCTGGGGTGTAGCTTGGAGGTAGAATGCCCCTGAGTTCAATCCCCAGTACTGCAAAATAAATAAATAAATAAATCCTAAACCACATTCTACTGTGTCATTTTCTGAGAAGAATGTATCTTAACAATACAGAATTTTAAAAACTTAACATTCACTTTTATTTCCTGATTATAAAATTAATACATGTGCATTGCAGACTAAAAACTAAAGATACATGTAGAAAATAACTAATATCTTCATCTAAATTTAACTTCTTTAAAAACTTGATCACCACAAATTTGTTAGAATTGATAAGTTTTACAATTTTTAGAAATGCAATGTCCTTAACATAACTGAATACATACTTGAGGATACTGCTGGAATCCAGAATACATTGGGCTACTGGGATGTACTCCAGAATTCAGTGGTGCTGTAGCATTCTGATAACCAGGCTGAAGAGTTGGATAACCATAGCCAAAAGGCTTAGCCATTTTTGAAGGCTGAGGTGCAGCAGGAGGTGAAGCTGGGGCAGGATCAGGCTCAGGGGCAGGATCGGGAGCAGGACTGCTTGCTGATGAAGAATGCATCTCTACCGAAGGGGAGAACATAATGCAAATAACTGAAAATCAGGATTTTATGAAGACTTGACTCTTAAGTGAGCCATAACCTTTGGTATTTCCCGCTTTCTTTTCCATATTACAACGAAATATTTTTGTTTTATTTTATTTATTTATTTTTTTTGATGCCTGGGATTGAACCCTGGGGCATTCTACCACTATGCCCCCAGCCCTATTTTTAAATTTTGAAAAGGGTTTTGCTAAGTTGCTGAGGTGAACATCCATCCTGCAATCTTCCTCTCTCAGTTTCCCAAGTACTGAGATTATAGGCATGCACCACCATGCTCAGCTTACTACAAATTTTGAACACACAAAGTAGGGAGAATAGAATAATGAACCCCCATATATCCACCACCCAGAATCAGTAACTGTCGGTACTTGGTTAGTCTTGTTTTACATATTAACCTGTCCCATATCTTGTATCATTGTATCAACAAATTCTTCATTTTTTACTTTTAACAGAGAGTGCATGTGCGTGCACACACACGTGCACGCGCACACACACGCACAGCTGATAGGTTTTTTTTTAAATCCAGCAGGATTGGGGTTAAAAAGAAGAAAACAAAGTAATAACTACTCTTTTCTAACTTGTTTTTACTTGACTCTGATATCTATATAAAATTTCCATGGAAGGAATAACATATTTTTACAGCCCCCTAGAAGTTTGCATTATTTGCACAGGTGAACTGTGAGTAAAGAATGAACAATAGTGTCTAGAGCAGTATCCAGTTTCTGAACAGTATCTAGTATATAACTGATGCCAAGTAAAACTTAATGTATGAATGTTCTTTTTTCATTTAAATTTAAAACAAAAAATAAAACTGATTAAAACTGTAGAGAACTTAAACATCACATACAGAAAAAATAAAAAGAAAGAAATTCTAAAAATTACTCTACTATACAACCATTGTTAACATTTTGGTATACCGTTAGTCTTACTTACTTTATTTATTTATTTTTTTGTGGTACTAGGGATTGAACCCAGGGGCATTATACCTCTGAGCTCCACCCCCAGCCCTATTTTTTATTCTTTACTTTGAAACAGGGACTCACTAAGTTGTGGAGGGCCTCAGTAAGTAGCTGAGGCTGGCCACAAACCCGGATCTTCCTGTCTCAGCCTCCCAAGTACTGAGATTACAAGTGTGCACCACCACGCCCAGCTTGTTAGTCTTACTTTAAAGTTAACTCAATACTATATAATCATTTTTCATTTTATATCTTTTTTTTTTTTTTTTGGTACTGGGGTTTGTACCCAGAGGTGTTCTACCCCAAGCTATGCCCTCAGCCCGATTTTATTTTTTACTTGGAAACAGGGTCTCACTAGGTTTCTGAGAGCCTTGCTATGTTGCAGAGGCTGGCTTTGAACCTGTGATCCTCCTGCTCAGTCTCCCAAGTACTGGGATTACAAGCATATGCCACCTGGCTTCATTTTATCTTTTTTACCAAAATAAAAATGGTACTCTTAGCCAGGCGTGGTGGCGCACGCTTGTAATCCCAGCATTCGGGAGGCTGAGACCGGAGGATTCGGGTTCGCGGCCAGCCTCAGCTACCTAGTGAGGCACTCTGCAACTTAGTGAGACTCGGTTTCAAAATAAAGAATAAAAAATAGGGCTGGGGGTATAGCTCAGAGGTAGAATGCCCCTGAGTTCAACCCCCAGTACCGCAAAAAAAAAAAAAAAAAAAAAAAAAGGTACTCTTCACCAGCAATTAGATTTTGCTAAAATATTTTTGAAAAGCATCCAAATTAATACATTTATTTTTAAAGTTTCTTCAGAGCCAGGCATGGTAGCACACATTTGTAATCCCAGTACTTGGGAGGCTGAGACAGAAGAATCGCAGTGAAGCCCTCTGTAACTTAGTGAGATCCTGTTTCAAAGTAAAGAATAAAAACGAGGGTTGGGAGTGTAGCTCAGAGGTAGAATGCCCCTGGGTTCAATTCCCAGTACCAAATAAATAAATAAATAAATAAATGAAGATTAAAAGTTTCTTCAGAATCAAATCCTTCTATTGACTCTGTTCTAATTTTTGAACAGGGCATTGAACTCAGGGTATTCTACCTCCAAGATATTCCCCCCCAGCCTGATTTTATATCTTATTTGGAAATAGGGTCTCTCTAGGTTGCTGAGAGCCTCATAAAATTGCCGAGAGTGGCTCTGAACCTCCTGTCTCAGTCTCCCAAGTACTGGGATTACAAGTGTGTGCCACTATGCCTGGACCTTGGTTCTAATTTTGAAGATACATTCCTAGACATTTTGTTTTTATCTTGTGCTTATTACAAAAGGGTCTTGGCTTTTTTTTTTTTTTTTTTTTAATGAATGCATGTGGTATTGGGTATTGAACATAGAGGCATTTTGCCTCTGGGCTATACACCAGCATTTTGTTTTTTGTTTTGAAACAGGGTCTCACTAGGTTGCTGAAAGTCTTACTAGGTTGATGAGGCTGTCCTTAAACCTTCAATCCTCCTGTCTCACCCCTCTAAATACAGGACTACAGGCATGCACCACCACGACTGGCTCCTCACAAACTTTTTTTTTTTTTTTTTTTTTTTTCGGTACTGGGGATTGAACTCAGGGGCATTCTACCTCCGAGCTACACCCCCAGCCCTATTTTTTATTCTTTATTTTGAAACCGAGTCTCACTAAGTTGCGGAGTGCCTCACTAGGTAGCTGAGGCTGGCCGCGAACCCGGATCCTCCGGTCTCAGCCTCCCAAATGCTGGGATTAC
>PVLC010024443.1:0-24656 GCA_004027655.1 Graphiurus murinus | reverse complement strand
AAAGAAGAATAAAATCATGTTCTTTGCAGGGAAATGGATGCAACTGGAAAACATTATGTTAAGTGAGATTAGTCAGTCACAAAGAGTTAAGAAGCATATGTTCTCCCTAATATGTGGATGCTAGGGAGAAGATGGGGCATAGGAGGGTCTCCAGATGAAAAGGAGTGATCCTCGATAAACAACGCAGTTGATTTAATTGAAGTGGATGCAGGGGGCAGAGGGACACCCTAAAGCACAAGATGTTCTTACACAATCATATCAAGGTCACTCACCGAAGTGATCCTGAGGGGGAGGGAGGGGAAGGGGATTGGGGGGGGATTTGGGAAGGGGTCAAATGAGAATTGTGTGCAAATATGTTGTTAACAACTCGTTTTTAACAAAGATGTATGCTATATTGCACAAATTACTACAATAAAAAATTAAAAAAGATAAAATAAAATAAAATGCTGATTTGCAGACAAGTTATTTTTTAAAGAAAATGTCTAAGAGCCAAATAAATTTGGCAAGAAATTTGTATTATGTTATTTTAACTTGATTCAATAACAAAAATTTGAGACTTCTAGTTTGTTTAATAGTTTTTTCTTTTGGAAGCTCAGGTATTAGTAGACTGAGCTCATTTATCTTCTGCATGAATTGTGAAATGACTGGAGCAACTTGGTAATGCCCTTGCTTATTTTATATTAAGCATTTACCATCACCTGAATGTTAAGTGGACTTAGAATTGTCTCATAACTGATTTCCTCATCCAGTGGTACTCTAATTGCTATCTGTACTCAGTCTATTGCTCTGACAACTAATGTGAGTTCAGTAGTTTCAAGGACTTCATGCATTATTTGCTGTGGACATAAGGGATCTTGGCAGAGAAGCAGAGAAATACAAAATGGGTTTTGCCCAGGCACAGAAACTAGGCGGCTATTCAGGAAAAGGAATCTGACTAAATACATCATGGTTCCCCTACCTCACTCAGAATTGGAATGACTCAGTGCTTGAGGAAAGGAGAAAGAAAGAGAGGGGAGGGGGAGGAGGGAGGGAGAGAGAAGGAGGGAAATAGGGAGGAAGGAAGATAGAAACAGGGAGGGAGGGAGAGAGGCAGCCTCCAACCTTAATACAGATGTAGATCTAAAGTCCCAGGAATGCCTGAAGCCTGTGGGAGTGATTATAAAATTTCCTTTCAGGATCAACTTTGGGGTTTTCAAATCTGAATTTCAGATATTTTATTCAACATTCAAAAGTCTGAAAGGCTGTAAGAAAGAAAAAAAAAAGAGTATATGTGACCTAGGTCTTCAAATTCTAGAGTTGAAGATATATATATCCTCAATTCCAGAAATATATATATATATATATATATGATTTTATGATTTAAGGAATTTTATAACTCTGCCATGGTGATTTTGTCTGGGCCATATTAGTAGAATTGGCCCAGGCTGTGTGACTTCTGATTTCTGGAACATTCTATTTCTAAGACCCTCATGAAATTTTAACAGAAGGACGATGCAGACAATTGACCAATAGTAAAGGGATCATTGATCTGCCAGGGAGGTGTATGGGGGGCTCTGGAAACACTTAGAAAGGAACCAATATGCATTTCAGAGACCCAATAAAGAACTCAAGGGAGAACGCTGGTTGAAACCCGGAGGGTAGAAGCGAGTCAGGTGCAACAGAGGGGGAGATGACTCAGGGCTCATTTGGGGAAGGGAGGGCAGTTCCCACTCAACAGCCTCAGCACACCCTGGCGCTGCCTTCAGAAATGCTTGGCAGCTGCTGTTTTCAGAAACATTTGCTTCTTAACTATCTGATATTGGCAAACCAGTGTTGACAGGTGGCTTTGGAGCCTGGCACTTTTAAGATGTGTTTAAGAATAAGTTATTTCCAGAAGATTGTGACAACATTACTAGTGTGAAATAATTCTGCAGGCAGGGTGCTTTTTTTTTTTTTTATCAGAGGGATTGAAATTTAAGTCAAACTTCACTCGGATGAAGAATCCTCCACAGTGGCATAGACTGAGACACCACTCTCCTTTGTGTCATTTCTGGAGTTCATTTGGTCCTTCTGTCAGCAGACATTTAATAAGGACATCCGCAGTGCTGGGCATTGTGCAGGACACCAGGGCTCAACAGGTGGTGTTGGGAAGAGCTTCTGCAGAGAGGACCATTTGAGGTTTGCCACTGTTCAAACCAGTTTCATGACAAATATTGTATTAGGAAATTTCTTTTCATGGGACAATCTCTTCATTTAGTTTCTGCTGTATTACATGTGCATTCATTGGTTTACTCATTCATTCAACAAATATCTATTAAAATATTAGGGAGACACACCAGGTAGCACACACCTGCAATCCAAGTACTTGGGATGATGAGACAGGGGGATCACAGGTTCAAGGTCAACTTCAGCAACTTAGCAAGGCCCTTAGCAACTTAGAATGACCCTGTTTCAAAATAAAAAATAAAATAAGGCTGGGAGTGTATCTCAGAGGTAAAATACCCCTGGGTTCAGTCCCCAGTACCAAAACAAAACTTACTATGAAACAGGACAATTTCAACTTTCATGGGGATAAGTACAATGACAATAAAGGAATTAATTGTTAATTAATAATAAATGTAGCAGAGGTTGTCATTAGAGCTCCAGAAAGGCCCTATGAATGTGCAGAGGAGAATATTTCTTATGGCTACTCAGAGAGCCATGAGAGACTGCCTGGAAGAGGTGATATGTGTCTTAAACAAATGATACCTCTTTGTGTTTCTCTCAGACTTATAAAAGAAGGACATGGAAATAATTTAAATAATGGCTGATAAGAAAGAACAGAATAAGGGAACAGGTGGAGAAGCAAGAAGGATCATCCTGGGATGGAAATTTCATGTGCAAAGATATGAAGATGGAAATTTGAGTACAGACTAGCATGGCATGACTGATTTTTGGGCAGGTGATAAGATGTGGTAGCAGATGTGATCTGAAGAGTAGTCAGGGCTGGATAATAAAGATCTTTTAATCCTTAAAACCACTCAAAGTCTTAAATACTACCAACATCTAAAGGACAACTCAGGATCTCCACTTGGAAATCTTCCTGGCCTCTCAAAGGACATACACAAAGCCAGACTCTTGTCTTTCACCTCCAGCTGTTGCTTCTACAGATCCCCCTGACACAGCACCTTCCTAGGTCCAGCTGCTCACATCATACAGTTTACCTGCAGTAAGTGCTGTTGACTCTACATTGAAAATATGCCCTGAGCCAGGTGTGGTAAGGCATGCTTGTAATCCCAGTACTTGGGGGGCTGAGACCAGAGGATCCAGGTTTGTGGTCAACCTCAGCTACTTAGGGAGGCTCTCCACAACTTAGTGAGACCCTGTTTCAAAATAAAGACTAAAAATAGGGCTGAGGTTGTAGCTCAGAGGTAAAATGCCCCTGGGTTCAATCCCCAGTACCGTAAAAAAGAAAATATGCCCTTAATTCATCTTCATCATTCATCATTTCTGATTGCTTTCTGGTCCAAGTCTCCATCATCTTTTGTTGGGATGACTACTGCAGCCTGTCCAGCTGTCTCCTTGCTCATCCTGGTCCCCAACTATTCCCACAGCAGTAGTGGTCCTTTTAAACTCTAAGATCACAACCTTGAAACAGCTTGCATTTTGCTCAAGGTACAGACCAACACAGTACAAAGGATGCCAAGCCTTATTAGATTTGTGCTTGTAGTGTTCTTTGACTTCACCTCCTATTATTCTCTTAGACTTTCATTTTCTCCCACCACATTGGCCTCCTTCATTTTCCTCTCAGGTCTGATTCTTTTACTTCCCTGCGATCTTCCAGGTATTTCGATGGCTGACTCAATTGCCTGGTTCCAGTCTCTGCTACAATGTCACAGTCACAGAAAGACCCTCCCAGACTTCCAGACTTCCCTACTTAAAATTGCAATTCCCTCTAACACTTCTGTCCTCCTTTCTTTCTTTAATTTTGCCCATTGTACTTTATACATTTAATTTATAAAAATTATCAAATCTTCTTAAGGAAGAGAATTGTGTGTGTGTGTGTGTGTGTGTGTGTGTGTGTGTGTGTGTGTGTGTGTAGGATTGATATAGTATTAATACCCAAATAATAGGCACTTAAAAATATTTGCTAAGTGAGGAAGTTGTTCCCATTGTATAAGTGAAGGTCAGAGGCGCAGAGGTTAAGAAACTTGCTCAAGGTCCAACAGCAACTCGTGTGCCTTGCTGATCTTATATGGCTATTTTAAAGGTGGGTGATAGACAAAGTTTATAAAACTGAAAGTTTTTATGCTGGGCCATATTGTTTTAGAAATATTAGATCTGGAATCACTAATGAAGTTTAGTGAGGCCCTTTAGAGCCTACAAGCACCAACCCCCTCTGTTGTTGAAGGTGGTTGGAAGGTGCCTTCCCTGGGCTATAGCTCCTGTACCTCTGATCAAGCAGGTCAGGGCTATTCCTATCAGAATGTATGGGTATAAAAGAGACACATGGCTCGATAGAGCAGAACAGGCTTTTTTGGAGTAAGGCCTGAGAAGGGGAACTGACCGGGGAAAGAGCCCACGAGAGTCAGAAGAGCCCCCTCCTTTGCACACTAGGGGCTTTTTATGGAGGGTGTTAGGAGGGAGTGAGAGCACAGCAGTTGTGTATTTCTCTGATTGGTGGACTTAATACTAGGCTGGAGCAGGTAAATTTATAGGAGAAGGGGCAGGGGAATAATTAGAGGCGTTTTCCCGCTGTTCCTGGAGTTCTTTGTTCTAGGCCTCCTCTGGCTAGGCTTCACAGTCAGACCTTACAGGGCTCACACTTCACTCTTCCTGCTGTTTTCTTTTTCTTTTTTTTCCTTTTTTTTTTTTGACTCTTCCTTCTCTTTCTCTGGGTTAGGAGTTCCCTTTGAAGATTCAAAAAGATGGTTAGGGTATGAAGGACTTGAGGGGTATCTCTATTATGAGGTGGGTGCCACTAGACTAAAGGAATGCTTTTGAAGACTTGCTTCTGAAAAGTTCTCTGAAGGTTCCATGGAGTTGGCTCTATCTAAGAAAAAAAAAAAAAACAACACACACCTTTGTTATAAAAATTACCTATTCTACTTTGACTGTTTTTGCTAAATATGTGTGAAATTTAAAAATCTCATTTCAAAGAGGAAAATGTAATTCTCATTCAATGGAATTCTATAAGAAAACCCAGTTGGAGAGACAGGGGATTTATCTATTGTCCATGCATCTTTATGTAGGGAGACAAGCTTTGATGTAACTGATAGCTTGGTTATATAATAGCCCAAGAAGACATGTGATGTATTATGCAGTACTTGAGACCAAAAGTTTGCTTCCCTTAGACTAGCATGAAAGTTCAGACTGAAAGCCTTTGTTGAAAAGAGACTTTCTTTGTAATCAGTCAGGAGGACCTGTAAAAGTTATCTTTAGTAGTCACTTCATTCTACACTTTGGGGGAAAAGCTGTTAACTCATTAAGCTTAATGGCCCTGGAGGCATCCCAGGATGCTACAGAAGCTAAACCTTTAACAAAGGGCTTCATTTTAAAGGAGGTTAAGGACTGAACCTGCAAAAGAGAAATTCTTTAAAGTGAAGATTAGAAAGATGAGCTATTATGAAAGAGTCAGGACAAAATCTAAGTCATTCTTTAGGAAGAACAGTTAACAGTTCCAGAGATGAATACTACAAATTGTGTACAACGGGGAAATCACTTAATAATGGCTGCCTGGTAAAAACAAACAAATGGATCTTAGGACGCCTGCTCCTCAAAAAGACTAGGAAAGAGAGACTGTTTAATTGGGATTCTTGTAGAAACATATCTGAATATGTGTGTATGAGTTTTTTGTGTGCATGTAAAATACAAGTGAAATATTTATTCTGGAGATAGTATATGAATTGCATGCAAATACAACACTAACAATCTCTAGTTGTGTGGTCATGAATTCAGTATAGAAAATTTAAAACTAAATGCAAAAGTGAAACAGCAATACATGTCAGGGAACATAACACTTTCTGATGTCCTCATTAAATGTAATGATAGGAATATTTAGTTTAGTGCCTGGCTTATAAAAAAGATCTCAAACACAGTTAATGATCAAACTCTACAACAATTGTCATTATTATCCTCATCCTAGTATAGACCAAGATTTGTGTTAGCAGATATATATATATATATATATATATATATATATATATGCACTATTTGATGTAATTGCATACATAAAAGGCAAAAAATGAAGGAAAAATTCTTTCAGACCCAAGTTGAGCACCAACAAATCAAAAATAGAAGTCTAGATATGACTCAAACAAAAAATCCAATTCCATATTTGCCTACAGTTAATGCCTTTCATCTGACCATCTTAAACCACCAATTGAAATAGGCATTGGGCAAATATATGGTACAGCTTATGTTGAATCACCTTTCTAATAGTTCAGATGTTTGTCTTCCTAATTTATTATGACCAGGCACTCACTTTCAGGCTTTTTCCCATCTTTCCTCTGGCATCGAGGCTCAGGCTCCCATTTGTCATTGAGAGATGTACTACTTGTCTCGGTTCTTGTCCAAATTATTTGCAAAGATGCTGTAATTTAGTGTGGGAGACTCGGGTGAGTGCTGCAGCTAAAAATTACTGCTTGCCTAAGGTTTCATTTTGGAATCCTGATAAGTAATTTCGAATGTGAGCCATGTTGAGTACATTTCAATTTATTACTTTTTCTAAGTGAACTAATCTAAATTAAAATCTCTGTGAATCAATACCTCATTTTTATCAGAGAGCATTCTGATTCTACCTCTTGATCATTCGTCCATCATTCACTGCAGCTTAGAAATTTCTAACAATGAGAAGTTATTTCATATTATGGAAATGACACATTTGTAGCCTGTTGTTTCTTACTTATAGGAGGAAGCTCTACAGTAAATGGTGCATTGCCTTAGCCCCCTCATTTTATTTATTCTGCAGAACACCTCAAAACCCCTTATCATGAGGATTATCTAATGTATATTATGTGTTCACAATGTGCACGATTACAATCTGAAAACTGTGACTAAATATTGTCTCATCATTTGTGTGGCTTCAGTTACTTATTCATAGTAAGGGGCACCAGCCTAGACAATGGGCAGATACCTTCAGATTTCCCCAATACTCAATACTATACAGCGCCTTCTCCCAATGTATTCATTTTAAGTATTTCCTAATGGTTTGTAAAGGTCTAGCGTTGATTCAGAGGCATTGCAAAATTTTTTAATGCACAGGCCATTCTCCTTCTGTGTTTCTATTTCTGGTGATCTGGAAAGGAACAGAAGTAAAAAATAAAAATAAATAAATAAAAAAACAGTGCAAGGGGAATTTATTCTCATGACAGAGTATTAGGGGGAAAAAACACCTTTCAAGGGATTTATTTAGTCAGATCTCGTCTTTTCCATTATTCTTTTATGTCCCACTTGCATTGCATAGTCTATGGCCAATCCATAAAAGAATAATAAAAAAGACTCCACTTTATGCAACCACGTACTAGGATGTCTGCATAAAATAGGTGATGCATATATTTTATGTCCAGAATTCCAAATGGCCAGTCATATTTCTTTTCTCTCTCAGCTTTCAAGGTTGGGTTCATAGTCTCTCAAGAGCAAAAGATCTTCAATGCCTTTGCTTCAGGAGGGCAGGGCTTGTCCCTGTCTAACTCACTGATTAATTCTAGAACTTAGGGTGGGTCTGGTGCCTAGCAAGATCCCAAGAAATGTTTGGAAGTAGTCTTTCTTTTCTATTCCCATTAGCAAATGTACGACTCACCACTAGTCAATACTCGGGGCAATTCCTCCCTGGCATTGCTTCCCTTCATTGTTTAAAATTCGGAAAAAGATTTGCCATGAGACATTCCAATTTATTTAAGGGCAAAAAGGCAATTGTCTCCTTACCAAAAAAAAAAAAAAAAAAAAAAGAATGAAGACTCTATATGTTTAAAAACTAAACAAATATTGGTGATGAAATCCACAGAAGCTGTTGAGATTCACCCAGTTAATACTTTGCCAACTTGGGAACACATCATTGATGCTTTGTCTTATAATCTCCAGGAATGAGAGAATGTGCAACTCATATATCTGAAAGGATGGAAAGACAGTCACTGACCTCAAGATTCTGAAGACAAAGCACAGTAAGTTTTTAAAATGCTAATATGAGGCCAAATATGGAAAATGCCAATTGAACAAGGACAAAGGTATCCCACTGGATGAGGATTGGCAGGCAAAACTTCAGGAAGGTTTCGGACAGGATATAAATCCTGAAGAATAGGTGAAATCCAGAAAGTTGGAGGGGAACGATGACAGGGGTAAAAAAAAAATTAAGAAAGAAGGTTATTTGGGGAAGTAGAAATGGTGTCAGCTAGTGATGTTTGGATACAAGAATGAGTTTAACAGTCACTGGTGATATTTAGACACTATGGCACTGACAAAGGAGGTTTGTTCTGGAAAGTTCTCAGTAATACAGAAAGTATTCAGTTGGGCCAGGGTTTATACAAATATCAAAGTCATAATGAGAATTGGATGGGCTTAGAGGTTTTCTAAAATACATGAATCATTATTGTGTTTATACACAAGAATATATCTGGTCCCTGATTTCAAAAGAGTCATTTGGCCAAATGTTGATTGAGAAATAACATTTGCCAGTGGAAACAGGAGCTGAAAGCTAAGTAGAAATGAGTCTTACTAGTGCCCCAGGAAACAGATGGACTTTGGAGATTCATACTTCTCTTTTTTATAATCAGCCAACAGCAAAAAAGCAAATAAAAAAGGGACTAAAAGCACCAAACAGGAGAAAATGCAGAAGAAGAATAGGTACTTGGTGACTTGTGAGATTAAGACAACTGTTCCGTGGGCTGCCAGACTACAATTCAGTATAATCACAGCATCACCCCACATCTTCTTCTCCAGGAAGCCAGAGGTGCTCATCTGCCTCTTCTGGGCAGACTTTACACTTGCCAAAAATGCAGAGCCAGACCAGAATGTGATCAGGGGAGGCAGAGCACTGGCTTCTATAGAAATGCAGCAGATGGAGCTTCATCTGTGCCCTGGTGTTAGCACCTCTTGCTCTAATTGTCACCACAGAGAAACCATATGACTTCCACTGTGAAGGAGGGATTATTGCACTCTGATTTCCATGGAGCAATTTTGGTGATGTTTAGGAGGTTGTTTTGTAGCTTCTACATCTGGGTGGGGTAAAGACCATGCAACCCCAATTCAATAATAATGTATATAAAGATGACAATCATGGCTATGTGCTACAATTTGCAAACACAGGAGTTGGAAAGAGCAAAAAGTTGCTGGCATCTCAGATATATGTCAGTAGGAGCTTTGTTAAATAAAATAGTATCCTATTCATCCACTGAAATAGTGAGTGGGTAGTCTTTATAAAATGATGAGGGACTGTGAGATGCCAATTGATGTTCTTTGAGGAAAATAAAAGAGAAAGGACTCCCTGTTTAAATAAATGAGAAATACTAAATTAAAGTAAGCTAAATGGATTTTGATTTTACTTCCCAAGACCCTCTAATAGAGTGAGGTGGAATAGATCACTTTCTCAGCATCATGATTTCCTCAGGAGTGGAGGACACTCCTGCCTAGCAGAGTGATTTGAACACTGTGAAGATCCCAGGCACTGCTGAAGTTCTAAAATAGAGCTTTATGCTTTCATTTGCTCTCTTAGTCTTGATGGGCAGGAGTGAGCAAATATTTTCTGCAAAATCAAGGGAAAGTAAACTTTTTGCTTTTCAAATTCATCATAACTCTGGTTACCCCTGGTTTTCGATTCTGATACAAACATCCAGTCATTTTAAAGGACACCTTAAGAATGAATTTAAGAATTAGAATTTCTTAAATTAATGTGAAAACATATGTATTCTGGGCAAGAGCAACAAATTTTATTTAATCAGTGTCCCATCCATCACTGCATAATGTATGCAGTCTCTGTAAATGCATAGGAAGGTACAAAAGTGGAGCTGATGAATTATGGAAACCTTATGTGTATGCTCAGTGCATTAAACACTTCCTGCTACTCCTTCCTCCCAACCTCCCAGCAGATATGGCTCAAATAATTTTAGGTAAACAAAACCCCTGAGTCACCTTTAATATTAAAAAAAAGAGCACAATTAGTTATATGCATAACAATTTGAGAATATGATCACATTTTCCTGTGTACTAAACTCAGCTGTATTATTGTTTATACCAAAACTGTTAACTAAGGGAAGAGATGGAAATTTGCTCACAACTCCAGGCCCATTAATTATAAATGTTACATATCCTATCAAATTGAATAATTAAAAGGTAATTCATAAGTTCAGTGCTTGCATCATCAATAACACGGATCACATTTATCATCCACAAATATAAGATAGCACCTGGAACTTGGAGAGTTTTAATTTTCCAGTTGGTATTTGAGGTTGCACTTAAAGAAGGGCCTCTTCTTTATTTAATTTTATTTAGACTTTTACTAGCAGACTGTAATTATACATCATACTGAGGTGTAGAGGAATATACATGCACACAACTCTTGGTGAGTTCCTCCAGACCCATCTCCCTCCCTCCCTTTCCCCATACATGTCATTGAGATTGGCATTGGTAATTTCATATGCATACACACTATTATCTAAACTGTTACTTCTTTGCTTCTCTATTCCCTCTCTTCCCTCCCCTAAACCTCCATCATCACTCCATTGGAATCTCTGATTCTCTATCTGGGGTCTCCTTTGTTTCCCATTTTATATCCAGCTTCCACATACGAGAGAAAACATATGCTTTCTGAGACTAGCTAATCTCGCTTAGCATAATCTCAAGTTCCATTCCTTTTCCTGCAAATGACATAATTTTGTTTTTACTTATGGCTGAGTAAAATCCCATGTGTGCATTTACCACAGTTTTGTGATCCATTCATCTGGTGATGGACACCTAAGCTGGTTCTATAGTTTAGCCGTTGTAAATTGTGCTGCTATATACATGAATATGCATGTATCTCTATAATATTCTGACTTTAATTCCTTTGGAAAGATGCCCATGAGTTGTAGATGGTGGTTCAATTCTCAGTCTTCTGGGAAACCTCCATTCTGATCTCCACAGCGTCTGTACTAGTTTACAGTCCCATCAACAGTGTATAAAAATTCCTATTTCTCTGCATCCTTGCCAGCATTTATTATTGTGTTCTTGATGATTGCATTCTAAGTGGAGTTAGATTGAATCTCAGTGTGTTTTTGACTTGCATTTTGCTGATTGCTAATGATGTTGAACATTTTCCCATATATTCATTTGTCATTTGTGATTTCTCTGCTTATAATAACATTATAAGACAAATCATAAATGAGCACACACATAAACATAAGCTACTGGCCCTTTATTTACCATATGAGTGCAAGATTCAGTGGCCTATTATTATGAAGAAAATACTGGATTTTACATTAAAATATTTTGCCTCTATAATTTGATTTTTTCTTATTATTTTGAGAAATTATTTAATGAGTAATTATTTAGTGTTTATGCTTACTCATCTCCAAAATATAACTGCCTTTTATTGATCATTTACCACTTGCCAATCACTGGACATATTCCTTTACAGAATCATATTGTATTGGAGTTAACAGGTAAACTCTGAAAGATTCAGTAACTTTTCAAAGAATACCTCAGAAAATAAGATAGAGAGACTGGGTTGACCCAGGCCTGTTAGGCTCCTTTCCATAAAACGCTTTAAAGTGCTCCTTCTTTTTTTTTTTTTTTTTTTTTTTTTTTTTTGCGGCACTAGGGATTGAACCCAGGGGCATTCTACCTCCGAACTACATCCCCAGCCCTATTTTTTATTCTTTATTTTGAAACCAGGTCTCACTAAGTTGCGGAGTGCCTCACTAGGTAGCTGAGGCTGGCCGCGAACCCGGATCCTCTGGTCTCAGCCTCCCGAATGCTGGGATTTGCTCCTTCTTGATAAAGAAAGATACTTGCTCTAATTATCTCCCAAGTTGTATGAGGCCTGTGGTGGATTGCCTTTTCCAAAGATGATTGCATCGATGTATCTCCCATTCTATATGCTCTTTTAACCTTTCATGTTGGCAGCTCTCCACTTTGCATCTGGACTGACTTTGTAATTTCCCGAGCCAGCAGAATTCGAGGAAAGTAACATTGATGCTTCTATGCTGGGTCACAAATGGCAAGATGGCTCCCGCTGGTGTTCTCTCTCTCTCTCTCTCTCTCTCTCTCTCTCTCTCTCTCTCTCTCTCTCTCTCTCTTTTTCTCTGCCTCTCCTTGCTACCACCATGTTGGAAGGAGACTCAAGCGGGCCAAGGGAGAGTCCTACATGGAGAACAATGAGTCCATGTGGGGCAGTAGCCAGCATCAACTGTCAACTACGCAAATGAGCTCCTTTGAAGTGAGTCCTCAGCCTCTTGTAAGTATGTAGGTGACTGCAGCCCTAATCAATATCCCACTGCAAACACAGGAGACACCAGGAACAGGAACCCTCAAAAACAACTCCCAAACACCTCTACCACTGAGTGCATGGTGATACATGGGGAGTGTATGGTTATTGTTGTCTGAAGCCACTGAGTTTTAGAGTGACTTGCTACATAGACAATGCAAGTTTGCAAATAAAAGTATGTATTTTAACTGTTCTATAAACTGAACAAATTGCTTACAAATTTAAAGCCTGCTTTATATGAATAATTGGGTGTATATATTCTGAGATCAAAAACTTTAAGTAGACACATGCAACTGAATAATTTATGTTGTGGCTGAGATACAAATAGTCTAAACTCCAATTTATACTATGTTTACTGCAATGAAACAAGAATAGAAGCCTGTGCAATGGACTTTCCATCGGGCAATGACTTGGGAGATGGAGGGCACGGAAACAATACCTTCCATCTATATTATACTTTAATTCTACAATGACCCTTAACAAACATTCCCGCAAAACTGATTTACGATAAATTAACAAAGCTTTGGCTTCTGGGTGTGTCCCTGGTATGTGGCTTTGTAAAATATACAACAGTTCGTATTAAAACTGCAATTTGTTAAGGCCAATCTCTCTTTACTCTGACTTCCTTTCTATCATGTTTTTCCAGGCTCTGAAGAGGCCATGGTTACTTTTGACAACTGACTAAGATAAATTGAAGCTGACAATACAGTTTGGGGTTGTTATTTTTTTCTTGTTTTGATTTTCCTTAGAGGGAAAAGATGCACTTTTTTCATAATGTACCATGATTTCTTTTCTTCTTGTAACTTCATCCATTTATACAAATTATGTTTTCATATTTTTAATCTGCTTTTTTAAAGGGAGTCTACCACATTCTTTAAATCCTAAGCTTCACAGAACCTGGATCTGTTCTTGATCACTTCGTGTTGTAAATGGAGATGGGGAACGTGGAAACAATACTTTCCACCTATATTGTCCTTTATAGTCCACAATGACCTCCAGCTGCATGAGGTTATTAGAGAAGATGCTATTATCCCAGTTTTATAATGAGAAAGTTGAGATCCTAAAATTACAAATGACTTATCCAAGATCATATAGTTTATAAGAAAAAAAAAAAAAGAGTTTCAGACCCCAGACCTTGGATTCCCAGTTCAATGCTCTTTCCACCCACCCACACAGCTGGAAGCACAGACTCTCTCTACTTCTACTTTCTCATCAAAACCGATCAATTCTATCCCCCATACTTTGGCATCCTACTCCTTTTTATGATTAATATAACAGCATACCTCAGTTTGTATTAACTACAAATAATTGGAAGTGCTGGTATTTGAGAGCTAACTTTGGAGCTTTATCCTTAGAAAGGACTGGCCTGAGGAGTTTAGGAATAGAGGCAGGTGCATGTAGCTTATATTTTAAGTGTAAGACTTCCCTTTTGGCACTTGGGAATTGTGTAGAAACTTACCTGCACATTAGACTAGGAAGGAACATCTAGGCAGTGGGCACAGCAAGTGCTGAGGCGGGAAGGCTTGGTAATGCCAGACTGTACTTTCCTGGGAGAGTTGCAGAAGGTACAGGATGAATCGCATCTCCTGTAGATGGATGATCTGGTTGAACTCTTGTGGGCATTGCCTCAGGCAACTTGCCCTCAGGTTCAAACACCCTTAACCTGGCATCCTTGCCACTCACTGAGTGTCCTGCCACCTTCCCAGAATTCCTCCTGCTCTGACTCCCCTGAGAAAGAAAGTGTACTCTAATTCTTCACTCCTGTGAAAACAGTCTGTTCTGAAAGCAGAATCAGCTCATGGAAGCCCCTTGGATCTTTTTACAGAGCTAACAAATGAGAGCCCTGTTTGTTGACCCAGATGTGGGAAGAAATAAAGCTTCCCCCAGGGCAAAAGCTGAATTGGGTAGAGTCGAGGCACCGGAACAATTGATTTCAATTAGTCTTAAATAGTAATAATGAATGCTGGAAAGAGCTCTTCCCAAAATGTCCTTCAGCTGATAATTTATTCCCACTCCTCTCACTCTTCAAAGGCAAAACTTTAATGGCCTGTCTTTTTGCAGCAAATCTTAATATAACAGTTAATATGCAGACGAAGTGACCCAGTCCCCTTGACACATGTGTCTGATTTCCATTCAGCAGGAATGGGAGGGAGGGAAGGAGGAGGAAGTGCTAAAGTGAGATGTGGTCCCCTCCTCCACTGCAAAGTACACCTTCTGTCTGCTAAGATTCTTCTATTAGTTTCTCTTAACAAATCTCTCTCAAAGGCAGAAAATTATGGGGCCATCTTTATCAATTCTGCAAAATGGCATTTTCACTAAAATTAGAAATATCAAAATTTTCCATTTGATATTATGAGTATTATTTGCAGTTTATGTGTTATGTAAGATCTTAGTCACTTCATTTAATCTGTCTCAAGATAAATGAATAACAAGTTTTTAATTTGGCTAGCTCTTTTCCTTCAGTTTTTGATTAAAATATCCTAACTGGGCCCTCTTTGTCTCTTCTTTGCCTTATTTCCTGATGAACTACTTATTAAAATGCCCATTAATCTGAATTTCATTTTGTCCTAGCCCTTCTCATCTCTCTCACTTCTTAATTCTCCAAGGATTCCAAGTCTTGTTCTCATCCATTACTATTTTATTTTCCTCCTTTCTTTTAACCTAAGATTAAAAATTGTATTTGCAGTACCCCAGGGGTCTGCTGAGCAGTCATACCTGATTGGAATGGATTCTCTGACTGCTGGATAAAGTTACAGGTTAATGATATAGTCACCAGCACTAGGGCTTTGGAAGAAAAATAGAACATGAAAAAGAAGTTAAGGAATGGAATGGGTGGCTTCGTATAGACCCAGAGGAGAGTTCTGGGAGATTTAGGAATAGACCCTGTGAAAACTTCAGGAAATTGGGCACAAGAAATTTTAAGTTGTTTTTCTGTAGCCCTTCAAGAAAACTTAGATATAGTACTCTATTCTGTAAGTTTTCCTAGACCTGAGGGGTGTGTGTGTGTGTGTGTGTGTGTGTGTGTGTGTGTGTGTGTTTGTACATACCTAGATAGTGTAGGAGATGCAGAAATTACAGTTTCCAGGGTAGCCTAGAAACATTTGGCAGCCTCTCTCTCTCTCTCTCTCTCTCTCTCTCTCTCTCTCTATATATATATATATATATATATATATATATATATGATTATATATATGCTAGATCTACGAATATCTATCTATAGATATAAATACCTATAAATATCTATCTATCTATAGATCTATATATCTACCTATATTTAGAGATATCTATCTATATCTTTATATCTCTCTTTATCTTCCTTCTCAGTCTTTACCCAATTTCTGCCTACAAAGCAGGTCCACCCACTCCACTAAGGAAAGATTCTGTATTAGATAAAATTTCCTTGCACTGAGTGTGTTGTATAGGCATGATATTGATGGCTCTGTGCCTGCTGCGGGCACCAGCATTTTACTGTCCACAGACATAATATTCTTGTTGTACTAAGGAGTTGTTCGAAATATTTAGGGAAGAGTACATAGACCGAAGCTTCAAGGCACAAATGTGATGCCTCCCACTTCATAGCCACACTGATTCCCTCGTTCCCACTAAAGAACTTCTTTTCTCCTCTCCTGTTGGCCCTTGAAGGCTATCAATTACTCATCACAGTTCATGCATCCATTTGATGACTTGTATTTCTAGAAAAAAGCTATAGTCTTTTTCCTCACCAGCCGGCATGAATATAATAAATATAAAAACTAGTTATGATTATATGCTCTGGTGTTTGTGTGTATGTCCCCTTCATCCTCATGATATAAAAAGTTATCATAAAAGAGAAGTTTTTAAGGAAAGATTCCTGGATCATCTAAAATCTCAGTATCATTCATTGGTTGGTTGTAAGCAAAAAGGTTTGTGTGTTACATTGATTTAAGAAGCAGGAAATAATTTCAGGGGTTGTCATAGTTACATAAAGTATGGTCCATTGAAGATCTCATAAACTGGTGTTTAGAGTTGATGCAGTTGAGTCATGATGGTTGCAATCCCAGCAGTGGATAAGTCCACTGTAATGCATTTATCCATTGTAATGGATTTATCTGGGAGGTGTCCTAGGCTGGTAGGGTGTGACTGGAGAAGGTGAGTCCCTAGGGTGTTACCTGGGGGATTATATGCGGTTCTTCATCACCCTGCTCCCTATCTTGCTTCTGGCTTCCATGACGTGAAGAGCACAGTCCATGTACTCTCCCTCTCTCTGCCTCCTACCACCATGCCCTGAGATCTGCAGCCCCTGGCCTCACATGAACTGAACCCAAAACTGTAAGAAAATAAATCTTCTTTCCCCTAAGTTGTGTGGTCAGTCTTGTAGATTATAGCTGTGGAAATGCTGAATGGAACAAGGGATATCTAGTTAGTGATGTAAAATGTCTCTAACTCGAGTAAGATGTCTCTAGCTGATAAATTGTTCCTGTCAGACAAAAGTCTTGAGTAAACTCTGATGCTTGAGGTTGAAGCTGGTGGATGGTTCTGACTCCTGTCTAGCTTTCTCCTTATGACCCTTTGTAGTCTCCGTCCCTCACCATATAACTGTGTGATTTAGACAAGTTGCTGAATATCACCCAGGATCCTCCTTTGACAACACTGGGAAGACAGTAGGACCTGCAGCATGGAGTTGATGTGAGGATTCAATGAAAAGGTATATTGAAAACCCTTAGCATCATGCCTAGAGAACAGACTTCACTAGTTAATGTTGCCATTATAGTTTTTATTGCCGTGGTGCATATGGAGACTAGAGACCTTCTCTGTCCTCTTTTCTGCTCTGCCACTTCTATTCACTGGAGGATGTGCAATCCTTTGGGCTTGGCTTATGATCATTCCATGGTGCAGGCTTGCTTTACTGTTACTTTCACTTTTCTCTCACTTGCAGATTTGCCACTAGCCCAATCCAACCTGGGTCAGCAGTGGACCCAACCTGGTCTCTGAGTCCATTAGCAAGCTAGTGCATGTGTGTGTGTGCGTGCACATGGGTTCATACCCAGATTTCTTCTCTGCAATATAGGACAGCTCCAAGCTGCCTTGTCACTCAGTGTTCATCTGGTCCCTGTCTCCAGTGGCAGCACTCTGTGTGTCTCAACCTCAGTCTTGACGTCTTCTGTTTTGTCTTTTAGAGGGGATTTTTCTCCAACCCCTTTCTCCTCCTCTATGTTGAAATCTCTTTCTGCCTTTTCCCCCCCTTGCAAGCCAGCTCTCATTTCCTGTGTCTTTCCTCCCTCCCATTCCTGCCTCTTCCCAGACAGATGAGCCTGCTTGATTACATGCTTGGTTCTGTTCCATCCAAATGTACCCAGCAAGTTCCCTTGATCCCTGCTTCATTCTGGAGGTTTTATTCAGGGACTGAAGTGCCATATGAATGCTTGTGACAGCAGCAGCATCTTACATCAGGGTCATATGGCACAACAGGGCACTGTTAGAATAGAGATGGGAGCCAGGTGCCACCAACAGAGCCAGAACTCAGGGCCTGATCCCTAGTCAAGGGCTCCACAAGACCCACAAGATGAATGAACCAATGCCATCTGGATGCTCCAAGTCTGGCCAGGAAGGCAGCAAAGTCATGTGCACAGTATTTAATTTTAATTTCCCCTGAATAACCCAGAGTGAATTTTGTAATTTGCAATATTGTGAATTTTGTCAACATGTAGGGACAAAAATACTGTTTACCCAGTGCACTCTGGCTAATCATACCCTGGCTGTCTCTCTGATTGCTGATTCATTTTGTTCCTACTTACAAGGAAAGAAATGTATCCCAGAGAAGCATTTGTCTAGACAAGCTCTGAAGCCAAAGTAAGCTGAAATGCTAAGGATATTTGGCCTCAGAGTTAAATGCTCCCTCTGGGGGAAAGTAAGTCTATGAATCCAGAGGGACTTGAGTTCTCAGGTATCACAGGGATCAAGCAACATGTCCTAAAGTGATACCCTAATCTCTCAAGACAATTATTTCTCCACCAAATCTTTCATAGGCCAATGATAACACTGTAACCTTTCTTACCAAAAATTCTGCCAACTAGAGAATTCTATTAACCAGAAATCTCTACTATTGTTACCTTGCCAGTATAATATTTATATATTATATAATGTATTATAACTATGCATAATTATTTGCTAGACATCATATCATTGTAATAGGCTGTATAATTATATGTCATATACAATGAACATTACAAGTATAACATATAATTATTGGTGCTTTGCCAGTAAAATTATTCATTAGCTAATGTGTGATACATGTAGTTATAATAAGGAACTCCCAATTCTGTTAAATTATGAAGCACATCTCTAATAATTTAAAAAATAATTCATCATTCAAAAGAATACTTAAACTTCTGTGCATGTGTGATAGAACCTAGAACCTAGGATACCAAATTGTGGTCAATGAGTTCTCACATTAAGAACATTTTCTTAATTTTAATTATTTAAAGACTTGTATGCATGTGCAAGGTAAAGATAGTTTTTTTTTCTTAAAGGAGACAGATTTAATGTGTATTGGATCATACATATTAAATACATGTTAAATCTGCCTCCTTTGCTCAGCATGTCTTTTCTTGTGACTAGTGCCCCAATTTATCCCGGAGGAACTATCTCTTCCCCATTGCAAGTAGCAAAATAATACATATCTAAGTGGTATGTATTTAATCAGATAGCTTTCACAAGTAACTTACACATTTTACTTCTTGGGTTGTTTGTAAGTCAGGGGGGTTTGACTTTGCTGCTTCTTTATACAATCCATCTTCCTCACAAGTCAACTAAGTTGAGGCTATTAGGTCACGTCTTTTTCAAATTCATAATCCAAGTGTTTTCCCTTCATCTACACAAGCTGCTATGCTCCTCCCCTCCCCTTCCACTTTCTGGGAGCTCATTGACCCTACATATTTGATTTTCTGGGGTCTCTGTGGCTTATACTCGCCTCAGTCTGGGAACAAATAAAGGGAGTTAAGAGGTATGTGAAACACTTCAGCCTGTTCAAGAGGCATATCCATCACTGAGGCCCTCCTCTTCAGCAATGTTTAGATCTACTTAAGGACATTCCTGAGCTATCTTTTCTCCCCCATCTAGGAGATGCAACCTTTAGGGTAATCTGAAGGATCTCATGAGAACAGTGTCACTCATAACCCCAAGCCACAGCCTGGACCCAGAACTGTGTCTTAGAATGAGGCAGCAGCATCGTCAATCCATGAGAAAAACTTGAAACTTTAATAACCTCCACCCTGCAGGTTTTTCATCCCAATGACTTTTCAAAGAATTAATCATAGGATTCTCTAAGAGTAAATTGTGAAACTCACTGGTTCACCTCGCTTGGCTACAGGGATGATTCTCATTTGGCTCAAATTCAGAATCTGAATAGCTACATTGGAGGCCTGGTAGCTTAGGAACTCTCCAGGTCCTTCGTAGCATCTGAAGGATGCTTTGCAAGCTCCCATGTGAGGCTCCACCTGTCACTGGGAGACTCTGGAGGCTGCTTCTCCTGTGTACTCATGAACACCTCCCTTCTCCATGTCCTAGAAAAAACCTGGCAAGTACTTGACTCACCCACAAGGGGAGACCACAATGTCATCCCTGCTTAGTGATTCCACCAAAATGTGTTCTGATTCATTTCTGAATAAACCATTTTTCTTTCAACTTTCCTGATGTGATGCATTCAGAAGAGGGGGGGCTCAGGCCTCTAATTCTCTTTTACATTTCTATATTTCTCATCTTGCTTATTATATATGAGCTCGAACAATAGAGAAGATATACATATGGTTGCCTTATTTGAAAAATACTTGGTTTGGGTTAAGAGAATTAATACCTCCCACCTTGCAATATCCATCCCATCCACCTACCCTCTTCTACCAAATCTCAGTGAGAATGGCTTCAAGAAGCCTCAACTAACTCTGATGTCTCAGGAACAGGTGGGCATTTTTGTATCATCGGTAGCTAAACATAAAGCTTTTTGTGTATCTATTGTTTTAGAGCATCATTAAATTCTTATAATAAATATTGATTTTATCTCCTTTTATAGGACAAATCTAAAGATTTGTAATCAGACAGCACACATTAAAATTTGGGCACTGCTACTTTACTGTGTGTTCCTGGGCAGGCTCTTTATCTCTCCCTGCTCTTGTTTTCTCTTCTGTAAAATTAGGACTAATAATAATGGTACCAACCCCATAGGGTGATTGTAAGAATTAAATAAGCCAATCTGTGAAGGTTATTACCAAGTTTCTGGGCCTAATAAGTGCTCAATTAATGTTAGATGTCAAATAGCTATAGGAAGGATTATATGTGGGTCTCTGTCCTTGACTCAAATATTTATCAAAATCTACTGCTTAGGTTTTTCTTGCCTCTAGGTTACAGTGATGAATAAAATAGAGTTCTTATTTTCAAGGAGAAAGCAGTTAGTCCAAGGGAGAGCAACACAATCAGTTATATAGTCCATAATACGGTTAGAGACAGTAATAACCATTAACATTTATTGAATCTTTAATACTGTGCTAGGCATTTTACATGGAATACTTTAATATTTCCAGAAGCTTATGAAATAGGCACTATGATCTTATTTATTGTTCAGATGAAGAAATTTGAGGCTTAGAAAGACTAAGTAATTTCAGATCTATTAGGCTCCAGAAACGATGTTCTTTCACTATTTCTCTCTTCTCAGTGTGAAGACATGAGTATGTATCCTCTGTGAAGGATGCCCACAAGGAGAGAAACAAACTGTGTTTTGAAAAAAGGAAGAGATGTTTTTTTATTGGTGCATTGTAATCATGCATCATGATTAAGTTGAGAGCGATAGAACCATACATGTACACAGCACCTAGCACCTAGTGAGGCCTCTGCCAGCTGCCATTCCCCCCTCCCTCTTCCCTGTGCATGACATTGTGATTGGCATTGACACTGATAAATTTGTGAATGTACATCATGTCCATTGAGGTGTTACCCTCTTTCGGGCTGCATCCCCCTCCTGCTTCCCTTTGTTAGGCCCTCTCCTCACTCAACTAAGGTTTCTCCTCCTTTGGAGTCCTTTCTGTATCCTAATTCCTCCCTAGTTTCCACATATGAGGAAAAACATTAGACTTTTCACTTTTTGTGACTGACTAATCACACTTAGATAATATTCTCCGATTCCATCCATGTCCCTGCAAATGACATAATTTTGTTCTTCTTTATGACTAAGTAGAATTCCATTGTGTATGTATATCATCATTTTTAATCCATTCATTTGTTGATGGACATCTAGGTTGGTTCCATAGTTTGGCAATTATGAATTGTGCTGCTATAAACATAGATAGGCCTGTGTTACTATAGTGGCTAGAAAAAAGATAGCCTTTTTCAACAAATGGTGTTGGCAAAACTGATTATACATATGTATAAAAGTGGAACTAAATTCCACCTTCTCACACTGAACGAGGGTCAACTTAAGATGGATCAAAGACCTCCAAATTAGACTAGAGACTTTGCAGTTACTTAAGAGGGCATAGGACAAATGCTCCAACATATAGGCATTGGTAAAAACTTCCTCAATAAGAAGTGATATTTGAATGGGTCTTGACAGAAAAAGAGAATCTATCAAAAGAATTAGAGGGTGAAGGAAACTATTCCAACCCTTGTTGTAAGGCCTACAGCATAGCAAACCCATGGGCACAGAGAATGGAAATGAGTGAAAGAAGGAAAAAAGTCCATGGAAATGGCCTGGCATTCATATGGATATATATATATATATATACATACCTACCCCTAAAAAGTGTGTGTGTGTGTGTGTGTGTGTGTGTGTAAATATCTACTTTTACTGGTGCATTGTAATTTGTGTGTTGGTGAAATTCAAAGTGATACATGCACACATCACTTGGTGTGTCTCCCTCTGCAATCCACCCTGTACATGTTAGTGAGATGGGTATGGATGCCTTCATATATGGACATAGCATTGTTTGAACTGTTTCTTTCCTCAAGCCTCATTTCCCCCCTCTCCACCTCCTTCTTCAACCCCTTTCCACCATGCTATTGGTTTCTCTCCACTCTAATCTGAAGTCCATTTTCTTTCCTATTTTCCCTTTAGCTTCTACATATACGAGAAAACATGTGAACCGTGACTTTCTGAGACTGGCTGGCCTTACGTAGCATAATATTCTCTAGTTCCAACCATTTTCCTGAAAATGACATAATTTTTTCTTCTTTGTGACTGAGTAAACCTCCACTGTGTGTATATATCGCATTTTCTTTATCCATTCATCTGTTGATGGAAATCTAGGTTGCTTCCATAATTTGGCTATTGTGCTGCTATTAACATAGATGTGCATGTATCACTATAGTATTTTGACATTAATTCTTTTGGAAAGATACCAAGGAGTGGTATAATTAAGTCAAATGGTGCTACCATTCCTAGTCTTTTCAGGGACCCCCATAGCATTCTCCACAGTGGTTGTACGAATTTACAAACTTACCAACAGTGTATGAGATCTTTTTCTCCTCATCCTCTTGCCAACATTTATTATTGTTTGTATTCTTGACAACTGCCATTCTAAATAGAGTTAAATGGGAGCTCACTCTTGTTTTGATTTGCATTTCCCTGATTGCTAATGGTGTCGAACACTTTTCATATATTTGCTGGTCATTTGTATTTCTTCTTAAAAACAGTCCAAAAATTCATACAGAAGAACAAAAGACCCAGAATAGCCAAAGCAATTCTGAGCAATAAGAATTTTTCTGAAGGCATCAGAATTCCTGATTACAAATTCTACTGCAAAGGAGATATTTTAATAAACAGTGTAAAAAAAATAAGCAATGTATATCATGATCAAAAAGGATGGATGGGCTTAGTCTGGTCCCAGTGGGAAATCCTGAGGGATTTAAACAGAGCAGCCCCATTGACTTTCAGGAAAATCACTTATAATTTGTGGCTTGCAGGAGCTCAGACTTACCTACAAGGGAGACGGGCTTTTTGTCCTCCAGGCAAGAAAAGAAGAGAACTTGCACAGAAGTGGTTGCAGGAGAAAGAAAGGGGCGTTGAGAGCTGTGCAGGCAGTGGAACCAACAGAACTGGGTTCTGAAGAAAGAGACAGTGTCCGCACAGATGAGATAAAAAGAGCCCTTTCAGGGATTAAGGGGATGCTAACCGAGAGTCCACTGTGTGGAAGCTGCACAGTTAATTCAAAGAGGAGGATGCTAATCAAATGAACAAGCGTGAAGTACAAATGCCAGCCCCAGCAGAGAGAGACTGCCAAGCTCCAAGCTTGCAAAGGCAAATGGGGAGCAACACAAGCGGCATCAGAGGCTGCTGGGAAAGCTGAGCCTAACTGCATTAAAGGATTCAGACTGAGGGAAACAGATGGTCCTCGCCATGTCCTCAGTCACTTGACAAGCTGGATAAATAACTGTTGCCAGGGAAGAAATCATAAAAGCGGGATTTTTGTCAGCGTGAGCTGCTGCCATGGCCTTTGGTTTGGGGCATGCTTCTGGAGGCGAGGAAAAAGAAAATAAATATGGAGTGAAGGAGGGAAATCAATTAGCCCCTTGCAGATGGGCCTTCAGTGTCCTAGGACTGTCACTGCTGCTAATATGAGAGGTTAAGTAAGAGGGGAATAGAAGGGGAGACACCCTAATGCACATGATGTACTTTCACAAATATATCAAAGTCAATCACTAAACTGAACCTGAGAAGGAGGGAGAGCGAGGGAGTGGGGTGGGAATTGGGGAAGGGGTTAAATGAGAAATGCGTGCATATATGCCTTTATCAGCTTGTACCTAACAAAGATGTAAGATTACAATGCATCAATTGATTAAAAAAAAAAAAAAAAGAGGGGCAGAGATATCACACGGAAAGGGTTGTGCTCAGGGTTTTGTGAGATCCACTCACATCAGCAGGAGCTCCCCAAGAGATGTGGCGTAGATGGGATGGGCCCTGACAGTCATACCTGTGCCCCCAAGCTCAAGCCATAGTCCCCTGAAGGCATAGTCAGGTTTACAGAAATGGACTGACCCATTGATGTGTCCCCAAAAGTCCTTTGGGAAGATACTGAAGAAACCTGCAGTGATATGTGTGTGTTCATGGGAAGAAGAAATGGGTAGACTGTCCTAAAATAGGCTGTTTGCCTACATATACATACATATACATGTATACATACATATACCTATGTATATGTATGTATATGTATTTCCAGGGCTGGGGAGGGTATAGCTCAGTGGTGGAATCTTTTTTTTTTTTTTTTTTTTTTTTTTTTTT
>PVLC010024442.1:13652-24755 GCA_004027655.1 Graphiurus murinus | reverse complement strand
CTATGGGATATGTACACAATGGAATTTTACTCAGCCATAAAGAAGAACAAAATCATGTTATTTGCAAGGAAATGGAGGGAACTGGAAAACATTATGTTAAGTGAGATTAGTCAGTCACAAAAAGTTAAAAATCAAATGCTCTCCCTAATATGTGGAAGCTAGGGAGAAAATGGGACATAAGAGGGACTCCAGGTGAAGGGGAATTCTTAGATGAACAAAAAATTTGACTTAATGGAAGGTAATGGGAGGAGGGGGGACACCCTAATGAGCATGATGTACTTACAAGATCACATCAAAGTCAATCACTAAACTGACCAGGAGATAGGGGGAGGGTGGGTGGGAATTCGGGAAGGGTTAATGAGAAATATATGCATGGATGTCTTTACCTGTACTAGCTTGTACCCAACAAAAATGTGTGATTAACCCTGTTGTACCCAAGAAATGTATAAAAATCCATGCTAAAAAAATAAATTAATTAATTTAAAAAAAATCATATGGTGGATCCAGGTTCACTTTTCTGATGAATCTCCACATTGATTGCCACAGTGGCTGCATTAATTTCAGTCCCACCAAGAGTGTAGAAAAGTTCCTATTTACCGCACATCCTTATCAGCATTAAATGTTTAATTTCTTGATGATTACTATACTATTTTGGATTGAATCTCAGTATAATTTTAATTTGCATCTTCCTGATTGCTAATAATGTTGAACATTTTTTTCATGTATTTTGTTCATTTGTATATCTTCTTTTGTGAAATATCTATGTAGTTCAACTGCCCATTTGTTGATTGGGCTATTAGTTTTTTAAGTGTTAAAATTTAAGTAATTTTTACATTCTAGATACTAGTCCTCTATCAGAGGAATAGCTGGCAAAGATTTTCTCCCATTGTGTATGCTCTCTCTTCAGATTCTTAATGATTTCCTTTGATGAGCAGAAAATTTTCAGTTTAAATCCACCCCATTTATTAACTGTTGTTTTAATTTCCTGAGCTTTGAGGCTCTTAATGAGGAAGTCTCTACATGTGCCTATATCTTGGAGTATAGAACCTTGTGGAAAATGCAACTGCCAGAGGCAGTTAACATTTATCTTGGAAAATTATAAGGGCCATGGAAAGCATGACCAGACTCTTAAACTCACTGAAAGTAGCCTATTCCTCCAAGGTAAATGTTCTCATGTTTCTTGCTGTTACCAACTCTCCAATATCTATTCCACTTGTCAAATATTGTCTCAAAGATATTCTACACATACAGATAAAAGATAAGACTCTTAGACCTAAAGAACACTAGAAGCCAAAATAATCTAATAGACATATACAGAATATTCCAACCACAGCTAAATACACATTCTTCTCAATTGTTCATGGAACCTTTTCTAAAACAGACCATATTCTGGTCCACAAAGCAAGTACCAGTAAATTAAAAAACAAACAAACAAACAAAAAAGTAATACATTTCCTTGAATCTTTTCAGATCATAATAGAATGAAAATAAAAATAAAAAATAGGAAGATCAAAAGAAAGTACATAAAATACATAAAGATTGAAAAATACACTTTTGAATGAAAACTAAATCATAGAAGAAATAAAAAAAATTTCTAGAATTAGAAGAATATAGAGACACAACCTATTAAAATTTATCAGACACTTTGAAGAAGTTTTTAAGAGAAAAATTTATAACACTAAGTTCCCACATAAGAAAATAAGAAAGACACAAAATAAACAACTCAAGGACACATCTCAAGGACCTCAAAAAGCAAGAATAGACTAATTCCAAAGCCAATAGAAGGTAGGAAATAATTAAAATCTGAGCAGAAATCAATGAGATAAGAAAAAAACTACAAAAAATACAAAAGATTCACAAAACAAAAAGCTGGTTCTTTGATAAGATCAACTAGATTGACAAAACCATAACCAACATAACAAAAAGAGGGACTCAACCAAAATTATTAAAATAAGAAATAATAGGGAGATATCACCACAGAAGTGGAGAGATCTAGAGGATCATCAGAAACTTTCTTTTTTTTTTTTTCAGCACTGGAAATTGAATCTAGGGGCATTCTACCTCTGAGCTACACTGCCATCCCTATTTTTTATTCTTTATTTTGAATCAGGGTCTCACCAAGTTGAAGAGGGCCTCATTAAGTAGCTGAGGCTGGCCACAAACAAGTATCCTTCAGTCTTAGCCTCCCAAGTATTGGGATTACAAGTGCCACCATGCCTGACTCAGAAATTACTTTGAAAATTTATACTTCAAAAAAGTGAAAAACAGAATAAACTGACATATTTTTATACATAAATAACTTATCTAAATTGAACCAAGAGAATATGGAAAACTTAAACTGAACAATGGCAAGGCGAAAGATAGAAACAACAATAAAAATCCTTCCATCAAAGAAAAGTTCAAGTCCAATTGGATTCCCAGCTGAATTCTACAAAACCTTTATAAAACAACTAAACCCAATACTACCCAAATTATTTCATGGAATAGAAAGATATGGAAACCTCCTAAACACCTTCTATGAGGAAGTATCACCTTAGGACAAAATAGATTAAAAATTCCTCAAAAAAGTAAATTATAGACCAATATCATTGATAAATATATATGTGAAAATTCTTAACAAAATACTAGTGATGTACATTCAAAACTTTATCAAGACAACTGTCCATCATGGCCAAGTTGGTTTCATTCCAGGGATACAAGATTGGCTCTTCTTATATAAATCAACACATGCCATTCACCACATAAATAGAACTAAGGACAAAAATCATATAATCATATCAATAGATACTGAAAAGTGTTTGACAAAATTCAACGATTCATGTTAAAAACCACTGCAGAAAATTGGAATAGAAGGAATTTACTTCAACATCATAAGGGTGGTATACAATAAAACCAAAGCCAACATCATATTGAATGGTGAAAAACTGTGATTCTAGCCAGTGTGATAAATGGAGAGAAGGGAATCTAAGGAATACAAATAGAGAAAAAAGAACTGAAATTATTTCTACTTGCAGATTACATGATCCTATATTAGAAGTCTCCAAAAACTCAATCAAAAGACTTCTAGAAATGAATAACAAATTCAGCAAGTATAGGATGAAAAATGAATCTAAACAAAAATCAGTAACTTTTCTATAAGCCTACCATTAATATCCAGACAATAATTCTATTCACAATAGCCTCAAAAACAATAAAAACCAAGTTTCACTTACAAAAACAGAAGTCAAATGACCTCTAGAGGTTAAGAAAACTAGTAACACATTCTTCTTTTTTAATGTTTTTGAGTGACAGTCTTGTTCAGACTATCTAATTATAGTTATGTGAGAGCTTCATGTAGTGACAGACACAGGAAATAAAAGACAAGTTACGATGCTATGTTGACAGAAAATGGGCTATTTTTTTATCTTCTTTCATTGGCCCACACAGATTTTAATTTTTCTGTTAAAATATTGATATAGTAGAGAAATACAGGACTAAAATGTGTTTCAAACATATTCAGGCATATATTCTGATTCTAGAAGTACTTAAAGAAATATCAAAAGCAAAAGATTTTTCATTTATTCTGCCAAGTTTTAATTCATCTTAAAACAGAACGCATTTAGAAGAAAATTCTAACCCACAGTGAAATTAAGATAATGTTTAAAACTGAAGATATTTTGAAATTGATTATTTGGAGGGCAAATTTCTAGTTTCATTATGGTAAGAAGAGTATTGGATAGGAATGGAGTATATATGGGAAGTTCTGTTTGCTTTGGGACTAGAATCTTCAAGGAGGAGATGGATTCTCATAAAGTTCTATTACCCTCTAAATTTATTCTCTGCTATGTAGACTAAACAGGAATCACTTCTTCATCTTGTAAAAATAACTGATCTTAGTATCTCAAGTAAAGGTTCCATTTAATTAAGTTATGTTTTGAACTAAAAGTATTACTACTGTGATTACTATCAATCTCTGTTTAAATAAAAACTGTTCTCAGTATCCTTTATTTGATGCTAAAGGACTTTATCTGTCTGAGTTTTCACTCAGATGTTTAAAGAAATATCTGTAGAGCAAATTATGAAGACAAAATCAAAGGAAGATGCAATGTGCAGTATGAAGTACAAATAGACAAAAACAACATTTAAAATATGTCGTCATAATTTATATTAAATCATTAGAGCACTTTGAATCAAAATTTCAATGCAACTATGTTGTTCAAAAATTCATTTTATTTTTAATTACAACTATCAAAATAAAAGTGGACATAGTTTCATATATAAAATAACAATAAAATATTCTTATTCTTCTTACCTTAAAAAATAAGGAAATGGTGATTTTTTGTATAGAAATGGTTATATAACATTTGCATATAATTTATCATTTATTTTACTGTTAGCTTTACACTCATAAATTTAATAACTTAATGAATACTTAAGAATTAATGATCTTATTAATTCTACAACTGAGTATATCAATACACAGATTTGACATTCAAGATCTGGTTTTTTGGCTCAATTCTGCACTCTGGAGAAGAAAATGTGAGGACATTTTATTTCAAATATAGATCTTGACACTCATCTTTGGTAAAGTTTCTGAGAGCGCTAGGAGCATACCTGTAGGCGTTACTTGAGTCTTCATTATATAAATTTAAATGCCTGGTGAAAAACAGAGGCTTTCAGCTAACTAATAGAGCAGAAGGTTGAAAAAATGAGCTCCGACATATTGAACTGACAGTCAACAAGATGACACTGCAGTTTAGTGGGGACAGAATGATTATTTTAGAAAATGCTGGAAGGTTAACAGTTTTTCCATATGAAAATTAATGCATACTAACTTCAACTTCACATCAAATGAGATACAAATCTAATCCAGACAGAATATAGATCTTAAATATAAAAGGTAATCATTCCCAGAAAGGGCACTTTGTCTTCACATTTACCAATATTTTATAGAATATAGCTACCTTTTTCTCCTTTCCCATCCACCTTTTCATCTTCTCCTTCTGTATCTCTTCTTCCTTAGCTGACAAAACATCTTACAAATGCACAGGAACAGAGCAGAAATATTCTCTGATAAACCTGTCTTGTGTCCTTGTTTTTTTGTTTTCTTCTCATTAAAATGGAAATTCTACCTCTACTCTTCAAAAAACAAAATCAAAATTGAGAAATACGAATTTTCTTTTTTTCTAGATCTTTTCTTTGAATTTCAGTTTCCTTGATCTGCAAGAAAAGGAAGTTTCTTCATCTGATACATGTTTCTTAATCCAATGAATAAATCTTTCTACACATCTCATTCCTTTTCTTCATTCAGTCCACAATTAATCTTTGATACTTACTTTTTATGGTGAGCCCACTATTTCCTATCTCTTCTTCAGTCCTACACTGTTTTCTCAAGTAGATATTCTTTGTAAAAGAAGCCTCCGACACCAGTGACTTATTTCGAGTATTAAATAAATTATGTGTAAAGTACTTAAGATAATACTTAGCATATAATACGTACTCAGTGTTACTAATATACTTGGCACAAACAGCATTTAAAGTTGACTATATTTTTGGTTTCCACTTATTCATCTCTTTCTCTCTTCAAAGCAAAATCTAGTAGTATTGCCTCCATAGGGATAGGGGCAGTGCTCTAAAACACTAATTAATGTGGAATAAAACTTAAATTCTGTATGAAGCCTTATGATCAATCTAGCTATTGATAATTTCTTATATTTTGTGCTAAAATAATTTTCATTTTGGTCTTTGTGAACCAAATAGAAATGGTTCTGCCAATATGGCAAGATCATTCCTACTTTTCTCAAGTTTTTTTTTTTTTTTCTAATATGCCTCTTTCTTCACAAAAACTCTCATAAAATTAGGGATTGCATTTGTTCACACACACATGCAAATTCTGTATACCCTGAATAAAATATGGCATATATTTGGTACACAAACATATGTGTGATCTGAATAATTAATTATTGAAAAGAATCTATGTCATTCTGCCTTCTTATCATGCCAGTGAAAATGTTCTGGGAAACCTAATGCAATAGTTACATCTTTCTATACATATTATTCTTTTTCTGAAAAGATTCATGGCTTGAGACATTCTTTCCACATTCGTGAAAAAATTATTTCCTATTTTACTTTAATCTTACTGTGTTTTCTTTGTGTAGGAACTCTTTGCAAGAAATATCATAAATGTCTCTGGATATCAAAATTTTGAGTATTCCAGGAATTTGATCCTTTCTTCCTAGGTGGAATTTTAAGCTCCATGGTGAATGATTTCTAAATTTTTATCTACAGCCTGGTCCAATTCTTGTGCTGCAGACATGAATAGCTACTAATATCTTTATGTGCCTAAAATGGGATTGTGTCTTTCTTCCTTAAACCAGTTGAAGTCTCATGTTACACATATTATAGTGGGTAGTGTTGTTAGCCACTAAGTTTCTCAGGCCTATATAATTTCAATTGCTCTTTTTCTCTCTCCACATCAGGAGTTCATCTTACCTCATATATCCATCTCAAACTCTCCTACTCTCTCTGGTTTCAATGAATCTTAATCATTGCTGACCTCCACTACTTGCCTACTACTGCCACTATCATCATCACCAACACCTTTGCTTTTACTGCATAGTTATCTAAGGCTTCTTTCTAAATCGTGCTCATATCTACACTTTTGCTCTTCTGCAATATGTTCACAAAATAGATCCATTTTAATGTAATTAAATAAATAAATGCTACTATGGTAGTCAGCCTATGTTGCTGTGACAAAAATACCAGACAAGAACAACTTAGAGAAGGAAAAGTTCATTTTTCGCTCATGGTTTCAGAAGTTTCAGTTCAGGGTTGGTCAACTAAGGCAAAGCAGAAACATCATGGTGGAAGTGCATGGCAGAAAAAAAGCTACTCATCTTATGGCTTCTGAGAGAGAGAGAGAGAGAGAGAGAGAGAGAGAGAGAGAGAGAGAGAGAGAGAGAGAGAGAGAGAGAAAGAAACGCACCAGGCAAAGTTATAGTTCCCAAGGCCGCACTCACTTCTGGTGACCTACTTCCTCTAGACATGCCCCACCTGCCTATCCTTTTCATCACCTCTCAGTAAATCCATTAAATTTTTTAATTTACCAAATGTATTAATCTACTAATAAGATCATAGCCTTCATGGTCCATCTTTTTATCTCTGAACTTTGCTGTATTCCCTAACCCTGAGCTAACAGCTACTTTAATAAATTGGTATTAATCTTAGAATAACAAACATCCAAAAGTCAAAAGGGCATTTCAAGGTCTGCCTCCAGGCTCCCAAAGTTTACAATTATTTAGCTGTACCTGTACAGGTCTTTATTCTATGCTTTCAATTCTCTAGATCTTGCTAGGTAAAATTTGTATTTGTTAATTTTGGTGATGTTCATCCACTATTTGGATAAAGTCTCCTTTCTCCTTTCTTCAGTTCACTGTTTATATGGTACTTCTCAAAAAGTTGGATTTTTCCTAAATATCCCATATGAACTAGATCTTTGCATTTATTTTGTGGTAATGGCCATGTTTATTTTCTTTATTATTCTTATGAAATATTTTTAAATGTTTGTTTTTTTTGTTGTTGTTGTTGTTGTTGTTATCTCCTCTGGAATGTGAAACCCCTGATTTCATGAACTTTGATTTTTTTCTTTCTTCTTTTCCCACCAGTTAATCACTAGAATATAGTGCAGCAAAATGCTTGATGCTTCCATTGTGGTCAATGTTTAGCAAATATTTTGAATAACTAATTATATAATTCCCAGATGATATAAGATATTCATGGATTAACATCTTTCTACTCAAAGTGTAGTTTGGAAGCAATACCAGTAGTATCATTTGGGAGCTTATTCAATTTGCAGAATATGCATTTTTAACAAAATCCCAGTTGAATTTTCTGCACATTCAAGTTTGGAAAGTATTTAATTAATGCATATAGATTTTTCTTTTAAGCAAATACAACTCAGGAGTCCAAGACACTTATATAAAACTATGATTAATTACAAAAAGCTCATGGAAATGAAGATGTTTTAAGAAGTACTTGATATGAGGCAAGTAGACCAAATTCATAGAATAGATTGGAAAAATGGAGTGTTTTAAGAAAGGCTTTTAGTCAGGAGTGAGTGAATCATACATAAAAGGAATACAGACTATATAAAGAACTCTATGTTATCAATGGCATTTGTATAAAATCAGGCATATGGACTAGGATAAAGAAAAAAAATTAAGTGAAGCCAACAAGTAGGAATTGAAATGAATTTCTCAGACATAAAGAAAATTCTCAATCATGAAGATACTCAAAATAGAGTGTTTAATATCACATGTGGGAGAGTTTATAACATATTGCTGTGATTGCTAAGGAAGAGGAAATTGGCTATAGCTTTCTTCTAGATGTGATTCAATTTGTACCTCCACCAACATTTATATATAGATAAATGATATGTGATACAAAGCATTCTATTTCCTACCATCTTTCTAAAGCACAGAATAATTTACACTTTCTAAAATATAAAAAAATAAGGTTGGCCTCAGGATGTATTCTTTTGTGTACTTAGAAATGACAAGAGTTTAAGCAGCCCAATATATTTTTTCTACAAGAAAAGAACACAAGTAGGTGATGTGGCAGAGGTTTTTGCATATGTGAGAAGTAGCAAAAAGATACCGTTTAGCATACTTTATTTTTACTAAAATATAGTTTGAATGAAAAAGAAGGAAAACTTAAAAATAAGGAAGCTCTGTAATGAGCATATTACAATTTTCTCGACGAATTTTTTTTTAACATAAAAACGCATTTCTCTGAAAACGGAACACCTGGAAGATTCCTATATGCTTTCCTACATATACTTTGCTAGTAGCACATTGGGATAATGAAGAAATTCTTGATGAAACTTTTATATAGATGCTAAATTCATTTCTCACAATTGAATAAAATGTAAAGTACACAATTTGAAATATTTAAAAATAGTCAGTAAATTGAACTCTAAAGCTGTTTACCCATACACATTCAGATTCTTATGAATTCAAAATAAATTTAATAGAATAAGGACAAATATGATTTTGAATTTGTTGTCTGGAAATTCATTTTCCATAAAAGTTATACTCTCGAAGACTTTAGTCAATACATTGTCCAAATATTTTGTTGATTTGCTAACTCAGATTAAGTAAAAATGATACAAAATAAATTTTAAATTCCTCCTTTCTTTTGTATGTACATGTTATGATCAAGTCAAGGTATAGACATGCACCTCAGCTACAGTGAGATATTCAGTCTAACCTAGGCCGTCTTTTGTATTGTCATCATTCATTCATACTGTTTTCTCATTGTCATTATGATCATGGATCCTATGAGTTCCTTGAACATGTACAAACCCAGACTCATAGACTCATGCATGCCTACTAAGATACAGATTTTCTATTCTAATAAAAATCTGTATTATAATTCAAGATTGCTAAGGTCAAGAACCACATCTAATTCACCTTTGTACTTCCAGGTCTAGCAAACTGAACTGTGTCATTTTGTTTCTTGAATAAAAGGATGAATAAGTTCAAAGGGTACAGAATCTAAATTAAAGCATTCTATGATTGTTTATGCAGAAGTTTAGATGATGGTTCAGCATCAGTGCAGCAAGTTCACCTCCCTGCCTCCATCAATCAAGATATGCTAACATATGATGTGGCATTAGAACATAAAAGTATTGCTGGTTTAAAATATTAAAGATTTGTTTTTCGTTCTTTCATTAAGTCTATCATAGCTGACAGGGGTACTTGCTGATTGTGGTCACTAGAAGTCCCAAGATGATGGCTCAGTCATTATCTTTTGTTTTGTTTTGTTTTATTTTTTTTTTCAGGTGGCATTTTAGTATGTATATATATATATATATATACACATATATATATATATATACTTAACTATGAAATTTAATGATGTAAGAGGTAATAGAAAATTGGTTTGTTATATTTTAAAAGTTGCTACAATTGAAATTCACTCTTAATTCCATTATGGTTAGTATTTTTTTAATACTAGCTTTGTTTAAATATAATTCACATACCATAAATACAATTCATTTATTTAACATATACAATTTGATGGTTTGTAGTATGTTCATAGACTTGTACTGCCATTAATAACATCAGTTACAGAATATTTTCATCACTCTCCCTGAGATTCCAAGTCTATTACAATGATGCCCCGTTTCCTGACCTCTCAACCACAAAATTGAAGTAATCACCACTCTGTCACAACAGATTACTGGGTCTGTACATTTCACATATATATATATGAAATATGATATAAACATAAAGTTATATCATACAGCCAGTATCTTGATAGTTTCTTGCTGTAATGTCAGAGAAAGAATGATTAGTCAAGTAATAGTTTTAAAGTTTCACCCTGCAGTGGCTAACAGTACTTCACACATTTTATTTGCCAAAAAAATTAAAAGAATAAACTTGATTCCAAAAGAAGAGAATTCCAAAGGAAGAGAAGCAATCCTTCCATGTGTCTGAAAGTGAGAAACTAAGAATATTTGACCAACAGTATTACTGATTATTTCTATGCCAACTTCTTTCAATGGGCATTAGAATATAGTGCTCTTTCACTGTCTTTCATATTGGAAAATGTGTGTTGGGGTGATGAGAGTAGGGAGAGTCAATTTCTTATGTAAAATCCTGATCATGATTTTAATCCTGGAAGAGATTGACCCAGATGAAAATTGCTTGCCAGTTTTATCAAAATATAATCTGTACTTGTGAACATTTAAGTACAGGAGAACTAACTTCAGAAATGACAAATATATTTCCCATAGTGTTTCATGATGCTTTGCATACTTGGATTGTAATTGAATACATTGAAAACACACACACACACACACATACACACACACACACACACACACATACACACACACACGTATCTACTCTGCATCTCATCCCAAACCCAAGCAAAAGAAGTTCCCAGGATAGCATCCTGCATGTAACTAATGGCAATGTAGGTTTTAGCCTACTCCAACTGCTAAAATAGATCATATTCATATTTCATATACCACCTATTGCTAGATCTTATGAGAATGCTAAATACAATATTAAAGGAATTTTATTTGAAATTTCTTTTTTTTTTTTTTTTTTTTTTTTT
>PVLC010024442.1:0-13552 GCA_004027655.1 Graphiurus murinus | reverse complement strand
CATTTCACAAATTACTGAAAAGTAAATATACAGAATACACACAAAAATATATGCTTTTATTTAACACTTTTAGGAAGAAGGAAATATTTAATTTATATTTTGGCATCTTACCTAGTAAACAATGTGCATTATTGATAAAACATCATTATTTTTGTAATGTAATTACTAAATATATCTCTATACTTATTTTGTCTTGAAGTTAAGCAATTATGCTTTAGAGTGGTTATAATTTTAGAGGATACAGAATTCTGAAGAATGGAGATGCTCTTATTTAAAGTATACATACACACTTAATTGACTTGTCAATGTGAGTAATATTCTGGAAAATAATTCTTGGGGTATTTACAGGTCAAATGCCTCCTACATGCACCAATGCTATAAAAAATTTGTCATAACAAAAATGAATTCAAATAAATGCTGGCTGGAAGTCTATGTTAACAAAGTTATGTGTATGTACTGAGAATAAATTCCCCCATCACCAAAAATTTAAGAGTTTTCATCTTTAGATCATAGTATTTTTTAATTTCCAAAAGGTTTATTCCTTGCCTTATGTGATTTTATTGAGTTATTGTTCTCTTTATTTTTTCCTTAGGGAATTATGGTAAAATACCCAATTTCTAGTATTTCTTGAAATCTAGAAGATTCTATTCATTCCTGGTATTTCATATATCATTTCTTACTATATTTGTGTTATTATATTAAAATAAGCAGACAAATGCTAAGAATAAGCTATTTTTTGAGACCAGAACATACTAACACTGGTGAACTAAAACCTAATGATAAGAAATGCATTACTTGAAGTATTAATTGCACCTCTGCCCTTCCCTGGGAATTCTCCTTCTTCCTCTGCTGATTTGACCACTAACTTTCATGAACCTGGACTTGCTTTGGACTGTCCCATTTAAGTCAATGTTGTGATGGTATAAGAAACAGAATTTTATTGGTTCTGGTTCCCAAAGCTTAGGCCTTTAGAGAAATAAAGGCAATATACTACTTAGTGAAAATATTTGAGAGTTGCAAGCCAGAAACTTTTGTCTTCTTCTGCCGACCGTTCATTTTGAAAAATATCCCTTTTTTTCTTGGGCCATGCTCTTCCAGTTTTCCCATGACTCCCAACACCCATGTGTAAACATATTGTACCATGTATAAAGAAGTTATGCCTCAGGTGCCTATGAGGATTGTACCAGTATACAATTAAGGGCCTCCTTACCTTTTCCTTCTTTTTTCTTGGGGGATAATAATGACTGGGGTTGTGCGCAATCAGAGTTGCATACTATCTTGGGACAATACCTATAGTATCATTACATATAGTTCCAGTGATAAAGACAGTGAAAAGCCCATAGAGACTTGAGGATAATAGAGTGTACTGATAAAAAAAAAAATTGCGCTGATAAACTCTCAGTTGTCAGATGGAAGATATGGGGGCTGTGAGAACAGGAGAAGGAGGTGGCAAATACATTCAGAGTATACTTGATCATTCCCAGAGTTGGGAGAAGTTTGAAAGCCCACAAATCACAGAGATCAGATTCGATGGGAATCAGGGAATAGGAAAGTGGAAGGACTAGAGATGTCGTTCTGAGAGTGACCAGGAGGGCCAGGACTTGGAAGTGAGAACTTTCTTTGGAGTATAAGCTGAGTTAGGCTGGTGAGAGCTTAGGCAGGGCACTAGAACTGGGAAATAGGAAGCTCATCAGAATAAAGAATATAAAATTCTGGGATAATTTCCCAGAGGAGCATTGTTGAATAGCAGTGATTAAAATAACTAAGATTTGGGAATTAGACTAAAAGGTGTACATTCATGTTGCTGATAGGTAAATATAGGTTGAGTAATTAATTCTTGCGAAACCAGTCATGGTTTCTGTAACAAACACACATAGTTTGAACATTTAATTCATATTCATTTCTCCATTCTTGCTTTCTAGAGAATCAGAATTTTGTTTTGTGTGACAAGTTTCCAGTGTTCATAGTTTTAGGTACTCACAGTCAATCCCCTTTTATAGTCAAAGGTTGCATGTGATATAGTCCTTGTCATTGAGATGTGCATGCAAACAACCAGGTGGGAATTACTGGGAAGGTGATTTTTTTTTGTTTTAATTTTGTAAAATAATTGAATGAGATGTCTGCTATAGACAGAGTATTTATGTTCCCTCAAAGGTTGTTGAAATTTGAATCTTCAGTGTGATAGTAGTAGGAGGTCAGGTCTTTAGCAAGTGATCAGGTAATGGGGCTCTGATGTTATTTGTGGGATTAATGTCCTTGCAAAAGAGACAAGAGACTTGGAGGAGGATCCTTCGGCCATGTGTGGATGTAGCCAGAAGATGATTGTCTATGAATGAGGAAGTGGGCTTGCACCAGACATCAATCTATCCCATGCCAGTTCTAGGCTGCAGAACTGTCAGAAGCAAATATCTGGAATTAATAAGCCACTCAATCTGCTGTGGTCTGTTATAGCTACCTGAACAGACTATGACTTGGCCTCTTCATATTCCTATTATCCTTTGTTTTTGCCTCTTTTAGCTACCTGGAACAAGGAAGTAATATCTGGATGTGAAGAAGCCAACATTTTAACATCAAGATAAAGGTCTCACACTAAAGATATCTGAGCAGAGGTCTATGAGGAGACTGGACTCCAATGACTCATGATCCCTAACTAGGAAAGTAGACAGTTGTGTTGTTGCTTTGTAAAAGTTATGCCTTAAGGAACAAAATCCTGACTTCTCAGATGACTGAATTGACCTAGTGGTGAAGTCTCTGATTAACAAGCAGGCCAATGGTTGGCTGCTCTCCTGCCAAGTTAAATCTGCTTCTCCAGGTGTTCAGGAATACTCTTAATCAAAAGAATGTTCATTCACTTATGATAATCTAGGCTGTGCTATTCAGGCATATTAAAATGTTATTATTCTCTGAAATTGATCTTTAGGTTAATGTGGAGTGGGAAAAAATCTTGCTAGGTCAAAGTTTGAATAAATTAAAGGATAAAAGGTAGCATATGTTCTAAAAAAATCCTAACATTACTTGCAAAGTCACAGTTAATTTAATTATGTGTTCTTACTGCCTTGGAATAATAAAATAGAATAAAAGTTGAAAAAAATTAGCCCAACATGCATGTAGCCCAATGGAAAATTTAAGAAAAAAAAAAAAAACGGGTGGTTTTATTTTATACTTTAAATGTACCTTTTATAATCAAAGATATAATTTTAACGAAAATGATCTGCTTGATTCATTAGATCACAATTCCAGCTCTACCATGCAATCTAATGAAATAGATTTGTTTCTACCATTATCTCTCATAGTTTCAACTGAATATGTTCTAATACAGATATGTGAAATGTGAAAGGAACATTATATAACTATAGGGATGAGCAGAATATATTTTATAAGTATAGTTGAAATGACTAATATTTATATATATATAAATATAGTGAGATCTATTATATATATGAGTACGAGGCTAATTATATATATATAATTATATATATATAATAATAAATATAGTGAGATCTGGTATATTACTTGACTTTGTCTATATAAAGCCTGGAAATGTGTGGCATGCACATTATCTAAAATATTTACTTATGGGATATTTAGATTAGAAGGACATTGAGCTTATTCTAATGAAATTAATCAGAATACTCCTTTGAAAGAGGAGATAAAAACTTTTTTTCATAAAAAGATCAGGCCAGCAATTTGTTTTATCAATATATGATACACACAGGAATCTACATACACAGGATTCTATTGTTCATTGTTCTAAAATGTTCTACTTACAAATTAATAGAATTTAAGCTATGATTTTACATGTTTTACTTTCAGTAAACTGATTAGATTATCACCAACAATCATCTAATTTAAAACCCTTAGAACTGACAGTTAAATAGAACAAATGTTATTAAAAACAGTCCTCATAAAGTAAGCTTCCTTGCTCAGATAAAATTACTTATTACCAATTTTGGATCTTATCCATCTCTACAAAATATAATTATATTATATTCTAAAGTTCAGAATGATTTGTGAGTAATTGTACTTTTTAAAGGATTTTCTAGTCATTTTTATGTGTTAACAATATTCTATAGTCTGACATCCTGGATCTAACATCAGTTTTAGCCATCTATTTAAGTTTTAAAAAGCAACTTATATTACAAAATATTTTAAAAAGATAAGTCACTACTTCCCCAAAGGAATAATAATATGTTTGAGAAGATATATGTCAGTATTTTCTGATTCATATGTTAATTGGTTATGGAGTTGTAAATAGATACCAGTTCTAGGCCTAAAAAAAGTCATATGTTTTAAGAGATTATATCAAAATTCTTTGTAAATACCAGTACATCCACAAAAATTATTGTTATTCTCATGTTGCCTCACTCATTTTGAATCAAGTATTCTTAGCAAGACAGTTTTTCTTAAAACCCTAACTTCCTAAATAATAGGTCTTAAATTGTAGCTAATTTGGATAAATATAAAAATTAAAAATAATATATTCAATCAAATATGTTCCTGTAACAGAGATAATATGTTTAAATATAGATTTATCTATTTATTTTTTTGTTTAAAATAGTTTTATACTATCTTGTATTATACTTATTATTCAATAATCACTCATATCATCATTCTTAAATAAAAAAACAACATATTAAAGAATATCATATCTGGAATGAAAGTTAGTGGTTATATATTCTTACATCCTTCATAACATTCCATAACATTCTAACATTTCTTAAAATTTTTCTAAATATCACTCATTATTTTAAGGCCAAGGGGTCCATTTTTATACCTTAGGATTTGACATTCTATTTCAGAAAACTCTAATTTTATGTTAGAATTATGTTACTGCTGCCCATTTGCAATAAGTCACCTCTAAAATTATTTAAAATAAACATTCTAGGCTGGGGATTGGTGGAGTACTTACATAGCATGCATGGGACCCTGGGTACAATCCCAGCAATGAAAGAAAATAAACAATCCTTACAGTAGCAGAATCACAACTATCATTTCTTCAGTGACTCTGAATTTGGCATATATTTACCTCTGCTTCTAACTGCTCTCCTTTGAAACATCAAGAGACTTCTAAAGAAGTTTTGTTTTGTTTTAAATGTGGACTCTACTCAGGCAAACCAAATTTGAACCCTGTTTCTGCAATTTACTAGATTGAGTCATTTTATCTTTCTTTGACTCAGTTTCTCAGTTTATAGAATGAGGACAATAAATAGACTAAACATATAAGGTTATTGTGAGCATTAAATTAGTTAATATATTCAGTGATTTAAATACCAAGTGACTGGCCCATAGTATGTTCTCATTGCATGTTAGATGTGATTAAATAATCCTATCAATTCATTTACTTTATGTTTTTCATTACTACCATGAAATGTAGTAATGAAAGTAGTATACAGTTCATGACTGTATTTATGGTTCAGAAATCTACGAAGCTTAGAGGCATAGAGTCTGCTCTTGTAGCCGTATGAGTTTGAACTTCTTATAGGAACCTAAACTTGATATTATCTTCTACTCTTCTCCTGTTGGACACAAACTGGCCTTTCACCTAGGAAAAATCCTGACAATAATCGACTCGACTCATCTCTTCTATCTCCCCCTGCCATCTTGTCCCTTTGTTGTAGCTTAACTCCTGTCCCCTAAAAATATATGTGAAATACAAATCTCCAGCCGTTGTAAATTTGACCTGATTTGGAGTAAGATCTCTGCATGTACAATGAAGTGGAGACCATTCTGGATTAGGATGCACCTAGAAAAGGAAAACACGGATTCCCAACAACATCCAGAGGCTTGGAAGAGGCAAGGCAGGACTTTTCTGTCCAGCTTTTGGAGGTAGCATGGTCCTCCAGACCACTTGTCTTCAAGCTTCTTGTGTCCATAAATAGGACAGAATAAATTTCTGTTCTATTAAGTCACCCTTTTCCTAATATTTTGTCCCAGAAGCTCTAGGAAACGGATGAAACATGATTCTTTAATTTTGCCAATATATTTTTTGAGTCTATATCCTCACTTACATCTTCATTATTAGTTCCAACACAGTGTTAATGTTATCTCTCAAAATGGTATCATGAAGAAGATAAAACAGAAATTCACAGATATGAAGAGATGGAACACTGAAATATATTATGAAGATAGAAAGGGCATAAGACCAAGATAAGCTAAACAAGAACTTAAGAGTTCTAGTGGGCATATGTAAGTACCGTGTGCAGTAATAATGGAATGTAATTAATCAGCACCATTAATCTATGAAGGTGATATTTTTTTACCTTGAAAACTATTATTATTATTATTTATTTATTTATTTTTTTTGCGGTACTGGGGATTGAACTCAGGGGCATCCTACCTCCGAGCTACACCCCCAGCCCTATTTTTCATTCTTTATTTTGAAACCGGGTCTCGCTAAATTAGGGAGTGCCTCACTAGGTAGCTGAGGCTGGCCTGGAACCCAGATGGATACTCTGGTCTCAGCTTCCCAAATGCTGGGATTACAAGGGTGTGCCACCACGCCTGGCAACCTTGAAAATTATTGATTGGGTCAAAGTTTATTTCTTTCAATTTTGAATTGGTGGAGTAAGACATTTATCTGTTATAAATACCATCTTTGCTGATTATTTTAATGTTTGTTTTTAAATACTAGTCTATATATTCAAATGCTAACTTGTTTTCATTTAAGTTTCTAATAAGCTATCAAACTTCAGATAAGAATAGGACTTCATATTTTTCATCAAACTTTCTCTTCCCCCAAACCTTTCCATGTAATTCAATAACATCAACATTCATCAATTGCTTAGACTAAAGTTTGTAGCATGATTCTTGCTTCCCCTGTCACATCCCACTATCCTCTCACATTCAATACATCTCCTCTTCTTTATTTTCAGAGAATATACAGAATGTAATCACTTCTCAACACCTCCATGGCTATCATCCTAATCTGTGCACTGTCATGTCTCTGCTAGACTACCCTAAAGTAGAATTTCTAATTATATTTTGGTTCCACATAAGAGAAGATATTTATTCTCTATGAGCAGCAGATGGTTCTTTAAATATGTAAATCAGATGATATCACTTCCTTTCGATCCTCTAATGACTCTGTTACTCTTAAAATATAATTCAAGTTCTTTAAGGGAATTTTCACTGCCTTCCTCTATTGGTGCTGGTTACTACTCCTACTTTCTTTCACTCTTTCTCGGGATCACTGCCTTTCCAGGTGTTCTTGGTTTTATTTGAAAAATCAGTCACACTTTTCTTCAGAATATTTGTATCTGCAGTATTCTTTACCAGAAACACTTACCCCCAAATATTTCATGCCTTACTTCTTTTCCTTGTTCAAAGGTCAACTCAACAAAACCATTTTATCTGGTCATTCATTTAAAATATGTATATGACTATAAAACTTATTGGAAAATGACAGTATAGTATTGGCAAAATAATAGACACACAAGTCAATGGGATGGATCACAGAGCCCAGAAATAGTCCAACACAAATACACAAATATAGTATATTGGCTTTTGATAAAAAGAGCAAAGGGAATATAATGTAGAATAGTCTCAACCAATGATGAAAAAACTGAACATTCACATACAAAAAGAAATTGAATATTGACAGAAACCTTATATACTTTATAAAACTTATCCCAAAAGGGAACATAGACCTGAGATTAAAATGATAGACTATAAAATTCTTAGAAGATAATATAAGAGGAAGTCTAGATGACTTTGGGTTTAGTGATGACTTGTTAGATATGTTAAAGGCATGATCTGTGAGAAAATAATTGATTAGCTGGACTTCATTATATTGAAAAACATCTGCTCTGCCAAAGATGCTGTCAAGAGACTTAAAACGTAAACCATGGCATGGGAGAAAATATTTGGAAGAGGTATATCTTATAAAGAATTGTTATCCAATATATACTCTGTTATCCAATAAAATCTTAAAAGTTAATTAAGAAAACAAACAATCCGATTGTAAAAATCCATTGTCAAAAAAGATAAAACAGCTGTACAAACACCTCACCAGAAAAGATAAACACAGTAAAAATAAAGTATAATAAAATACATTCAACATTATATAATCTTTAAAGAATTGTAAAATAAAATAATAATGAAATGCAAAATGCAAGCATTAGAATTGTGAAAATATAAAACAGTAACAATATCAAATGCTGGAGAGCATGTAGAATAATAATTATTCATTTTTTGTAAGAATGCAAAATGATACAGGCACTTTGAAAGATAGCGTATTATCTTGCCGTACAATCTAGCAATATCATGCTTCATATATACCCAGTTGTATTTAAGGCTTATATCCACACAACAACCTATACACATATATTTATAATAGATGATTTATTTATTGTTTATTTATGTATTTATTCATTTATTTATTGTAGAACTGTGCATTCCAGGCAAGAGCTCTACTATTCAGCCACATACCCAGACTTTTTATTTTTATTTTGAGACAGTCTCCCTAAATTGCCCAGGCTGGCCATGAACTTGTGATTTCCTGACCCAGCTTCCCAAGTATCTGGGATTACCAGTGTGTGCCACCCAACCCAGCTGTAGCTTCATTCTTCATTGTCAAAACTTGGATGCAATCAATATTCTCTTCAATAGGTGAGTAAACCGGTACATCCAGATAACATAAATATTATTTAACACTAAAAAGAAAATGAGCTACAAAGCCATGAAACACATGGAGGAAACCTAAATGCATATAATTAAGTAACAGAAGTCAATCCAATAGGGCCATATACTGTATGATTCCAACTAAATGTCAATCTAAAACCTGTAGAACTATTAGTGCTATATCAGTAATATGATTATGTAAAATATTTGTCTAGAGCAATTATAGCAAAATGTTAAGGTTAAATTTGGCAGTTACTATGGTTTGGTTATAGTTTGTCTCCCAAAGGCTCATGGGTTGGACATTTGATCTCCAGTATGGTGATTCTGAGAGGACATGGAACCTTCAATATGAATTTACTATCAGTGGGTCACTGGGATGCTGATTAAGTTAATGTTTGTGAGTTCTTGAGATAGTACTCATGAAAGGGTTGTTATAAAAGAACAAGACTGGTGACCCCCACACACACACAACACACACATAGTCTCCTTGGTTTCCTCTTCAGCAGTGTGATCTCTCCTCACAAACACTTCTGCCTTTATGACACCCTGGACAGTAAGGTCCTCACCAGCACTGGCAGATAGCCCTTGAACCAAACAATGAGCTAAATAAACCTCTTTTCTTTATAAGTTCCCACTCTGTGGTATTTCATTATAGTAAGAGAAAATGGGCAAATAAAGGTAGCAAAAAACATGTGTCTTTTATATTATTTTTATACTTCTCTGTATGTTTGCAATATTGTATAACTATAAAAACAATATCAAAAAAAGAAAAATGTGTAAGTACCTAGGGTAGGTTTAGGAATTAGCAAAATGTTGGCAGTGAAAAAACAATAATGTGGAGCAGAAAAAAATGCTGATATAATTTTTTTTTGCTAGTTTTTGCCTGAAGAACATATTGATTTTTGAGATATTTATATAGAATGTTAGATTACAGCTTTTAGTGATTGCATAGAAAACATTGCATCAAATCAACCCATTCTTGTTAAAAATTATTTCTATCTTATTAGGATCCTGTAATTTTATTCTTTAGGAATAACACAAAAGAACATGACATACTTTCATTCTGTGTCAAGAATTTTCATGTATAAACATTTCTTGATCTTCAGATAAATAGTTGCTTTATTATTTAGTTACAAAGCTGAAGTTCCATCTATAATCTGATGAATTCTGATAACTTGAGTTTGCAGTTTTACTGCATTTTACTTTTGTTTCTTTTGGATTTAATTAAATTTATTTTTAACTGATACATGAAACCTAAAAATTTTATACATTAATGGGGTACCATGTGATGTTTGATACATGTATACACTGTATAAAGTTTTAATCAGTTTAAAAACATCTTCTTGAACATATATCATTCATGGTGAAAATATTAAAAATATTCTGGGTTTTGGAAATGGACAGTGCATTGATTGTTTTCTAGTTTCCCTACTGTGTAATAGCATATCAGAAATTCTAGTTCCTATCTAACTGTAACTTAGTCTTCATTGATTAGTTTAATTTTGAATGTAGCCTGGGGCAGAGACCAGACCCAGTGTGAGCTGAGCTAATTTATTCTAAGTTTCTTGTGAAGAATCATCTATCTCACAGAAAAACAAAACAAAACAAAAACAACAACAATGAAAAAACCAGTCTCATTGGCACTCTTGTTGGTCATACCCAGGGAAAAGTTGCAAACTGGATACACATTAACTAATTCTCAAGTATATGCAAACAAACAAAAAATCAGCAAGTTAATCTGTATCTCTAAGAAAATATGCAACAAAATAATATAGTTTAGTAGCTGAAATGTGTCAAATGTGACTGGAATGGCTTTAATTTTTTTATTAATAATAATTTTAAAATTCCAGTTAAGAAAATTGAGAGGTTAAACTAAATTATACCATATTTAATTTTAATTAAAGTCATATTTCTTTTCAAAATAGGTAATGACTAATTAAGGCTAGTCATTTTGTTCAAAAGTGCCTTGAAGAAATATATTAATGGAAAGGATGATTATTTGGAATTTATTGAATTCTTCAATAAAAGCATTTGTAGTCATTACTTCACTCTTCCATTCTCTTATAGTTCTTCTAAGCACATAAAATAACACCTTCCCCAACATAACATGTTAAATAAGACCTTTATATCTACAAATATATTCTAAAACTAATCTACATTTTAATCATTGGGATGTTGATGCCTTTCTTAGAAGTTCCAAGTACTGTTTGAAGAAGGTAACATGTTATGTAAATAAACAAAAAAAGTTTTAAAACATTTAACTGAAAATCTAGGCTACTGCTTCCCAAAGTCCTTTTCAAATAGTTTTTGAAATAATAGTTTGGGAGAACCTGCAGAGTGCATCCCCATTCACAGTGACTGAAGCATTATCTTAACTTATCTCATGACAGAAGCAATTCAAATAATCCTTTATTCATATATGAATTTACCTGTATCAATGTTAATATTATCTATGGGGAGAGAGAGAGAGAGTTGGGAGGGATCCAGAGGGAAACACACAACAAATATTGTGTCCATATATGTTTCTATGATTCTGAACCTCACTATGATGCATAATTACAATGCACCAATAAAAAATGGAAAAAGAATATTCAATAAATGGAAAAAAGAATATTCAATTAAATGGTTTTGTTAAAAAAATTCACCAAAATCACATATATGCATTACTTCTATATTCCATAGAAGAATTCTATATTCTATATTCTACTCTATTCTATACTCTCATTTTTTTCCTTCTGAGCACATGTAATTAAAAAAAAATAAGAGAAGTTTGCTCAAACATATTAATTCACAGAGGTCTTCCTAATGAACAACTAACATCCCTCTGAATAATGAAAACATCATGAAGGGCTATAAAATTAACACAACTCTGGAAGGACTAGATCTGTTCTATTTATCTTTCACTGCAAGGATGCTATAGTGGTATTCTGGGAATCTTCATGGAGCATCTCAAATCATAAACCCTGTACACAGTGATTGTAACAAAGGGTGCTTTGAGCCCTGGGAATATAGGAGAAGTTGGAATTATCTCTTGGTATTGCTAGGGTATCTAGTCACCATGCTTTCATAAAACAAAATTGGTGAGCATCATCAACAAACTAGCACATCGATGTGGTTCCCTTACTGCAATATCATGCCAGTGCTGGGCACTGGGCTAGCAGTTAATGCTCATTGCTTCACTTAAAGCACACAGCAGTTCTATAAGGCAGGCACCGTCAAAGTCTAAGAAGTAAAAGTCTGGGACCCAGAGAGGTTACGATAAAAGCAGACCCAGAAAACAGTCCTAGCTTTTGAACTCCAAGCTTCACAAGCACTGTAACTTATTTCTCAAAACCAATGTTTCAAATAAGAATTCAGAAACCTTTAATACAGTCTCTGTTTTTACTGACACGCATTTGGGGTGCTACTATAGCCATATTGATTATTTTAAATTTTGTCAACATTGAAAGATGGGCATATGTATTCTTAGACTATATAAATTTAGATAGAAAAACTAAGAATTAAAAATGTGATAAGCAAAATTAAAGAGAATAATTACCCAAGAAAAACATTGAGATAACTTTCACTACCACTTTAGTTCATTTCTTTCTTCCCCTGTAATAACTATTTTGTACATATATTATGAATCCACAGCAAAGATATTTGGACTTTATATTCATACATGTTTTCTGAATATTGATTTATAATAAATATAAATGTGCCATCACTTTAATAGCTGCATAGTATTTCTTGATATATATCCACATATATATATATATGAGTTATTATTTGTCTATTCTCCTAGATACATATATATTTCTAATTTATGGGTTCTCTTTCTCAATATATCTATACTTTCTTTTTTTATTGTAGTAATTCGTGCATTGTAAGCATACATCTTTGTTAGGTACAAAATGTTAACGACATATTTGCACACATTTCTCATTTGACCCATTCCCCAATTCCTACCCTGCTCCCTCAACCTCCCTCCCTCTCAGGTTCAGTTCAGTGAGTGACCTTGATATAGTTGTGAAAGTACATCATGTGCCTTAGGGTGTCCCCCCTCCCCATCTATCCCATTTGATTAAATCAACTTCTTTCCTTATTGAGGGTCTCTCCTTTTCTTTTTTTAAATCTTTTTTATGGTTTCTGTGAAACTAATGTTTAATATAACAGTTTAAAAAGTTTTGGGCTTAGTTCATTTCAGCGGCTAGATTATCCTGCTTTATATGCCTCTCATTGAATAATGAACTTGAATCTGGTACTTTTGGCTATTAAGAAAAGATCTACTTAAGTTACTTCAAGGTGAAAAAAACAGACTTTCTTGTGTAGATTGAAATCATAACAGAAAAACTTATCAGTTTCCTTTCTGTTTTCAGTTGACTAAAATTTTTCCTTAATTTACACTCTATATGCTCTCTTTTTTTTAAATTTTTATTGTAGTAATTCGTGCAATATAGCATACATCTTTGTTAAGTACAAATTGTTAACAACATATTTGCACACAATTCTCATTTGACCCCTTCCCCGATTCCCTCCCCATTCCCTCCCCCTAAGGTTCACTTCAGTTAGTGACCTTGATATGATTGTGTAGGTACATCATGTGCTTTAGGGTGCCCCTCTGCCCCATGCATCCACTACAATTAAATCAACTTCTTTGCTTATCGAGGATCTCTCTTTTTCATCTAGAGACCCTCCTATGCCCCATCTTCTCCCTAACATCCACATATTAGGGAGAACATATGCTTCTTAACCCTGTGTGACTGACTAATCTCACTTAACATAATGTTTTCCAGTTGCATCCATTTCCCTGCAAAGAACATGATTTTATTCTTCTTTATGGCTGAGTAAAATTCCATTGTGTACATATCCCATAGTTTTGTAATCCATTCATCTGTGGTTGGACATCTTGGCTGCTTCCATAGTTTGGCTATTGTGAATTGAGCTGCTATAA
>PVLC010024441.1:0-24657 GCA_004027655.1 Graphiurus murinus | reverse complement strand
TCCTCCTTCTCCTTCTCCTTCCCCACCCCCTTCCTCCTCCTCCTCCTCCTCCTCCTCTTCTCCTCCTCCTCCTCCTTTTTTTTTTTTTCAGTACTAGGGATTGAACCCAGGGACATTCTACCTCTTAGCTACACCCCCAGCCCTAATTTTTATTCTTTATTTTTGAAACAGGATCTCACTAAGTTGCGGAGTGCCTCACTAGGTAGCTGAGGCTGGCCGAGAATCCAGATCCTCTGGTCTCAGCCTCCCAAGGACTGGGATGACCACCGTGCACCACCACGCCGGGCTCTCTTCTCCGCCTTCTAATTGGCTGCCATAGGCAGGTCTCTCCCCCCCTGGGCCCTGCTGCTCTGCCTGAGCTTGCTGAGGCAGGGTCCCTGGGTCCCTCGCAGCCGGACACTGCCTCGCTGAGCAGATTCAGGCTGGCTAGCCCAGGACCATGTGCAGGTTGCAAATATGCAGATTCCTGGGCTCTGCTCTGGATCTCAGGTTGCAATGGCGGGGCTGGGGCCTGGAGGTCTGCATATCTACCAATGGGGGCGGGGGGGGCGGGGGGAGGAACGGGCCTCAGTGGCACACAGGGGCAGCATGGGGTTCAGCCAAGCAGGTGGGAAACCCTCCTGTTGATGGAGGAGGACCAGCAGGCCAGTCTTCTTGCTTCAGAGACTCCGGCCTCTTTCTGTGGGCTCTCCACAGCCCATCAGAGGCTGGGGCGGGGCACAGAGGGGCCGCAGCCTCCTCCCCGCTCAGGCCCTCCTCCTGGGCTACACGCCAGGCATTCTCAGGATGGAGACATCCGGGCCCCAGCCAGATCCTGGGAGGAGCCAGGACCCAGCCAGCAATTACTCAGTACGGCATGTCTTAACTAACATGCAAATCTGGGAGCCTGGGGCCGGCCAGGGGCCTCCCCGGAGACCTGGGCTTCTGGGGTGGGCGGATGGATGGCGGAGGCGCGGGTGAGGGGTAGTGCCCGGCCCTCCGCTGGTGCTCATTTCCACCCTGTGGGCTGCCACATGCCAGGATGCCAGCTCCCTGTCTTGGCAAGGGAACACAGAGCGCCCCTGAGTTAATTAGGAAGGGGGGAGGCAGGCGGGGGGAGTTGGCAAGCAGAGAGTTGGGCTGTGCCAAGCTTCCCTGGCCACGCGCTGCAGCCTGCGGAGGGGCGGGAGGTGGGCGAAGCCAGCTGTGTGGAGGTCAACTGGCCCCTGCCCCGCCTGCACTTGTCAACAGATGGGGATGTCTGCCCCACGCCCGGCATTTACCAGGCGGCTGCAGGAAGAAGGAGGCCCAGGTCTCTCTGGTGGGAGCCAGGGAGCCATGCTGCCTTTCGTATGGAAACTACTAGCTATGCCCAGCGATTTAAATATTGATGAATTGCCGGGTACATGCACGCCTGTCATCTCAGTACTTGGGAGGCTGAGACAGGAGGATCAGGAGGATCGCAGGTTCAAGGCCAGCCTCAGCAACTTAGTGAGACCGTTTCAAAATAAAAAATAATAATAATTAAAAAAAGGGCTGGCGGGGGAGGCTGCTTCTGGGTTCAATTCCCAGGTACCAATAATACAAAGTAAAATAAAAGTGGAGAAACTGAAATGGAATAAAATGTAAAATTCAGTTCTCCCTTTGTACTTAGCCCCATCTCACGTGCTTCACAGTCACGAGTGGCCGGGGCCACCAGGCCGGGCTGCGGGGATATAGGACATCGCCTCACCACAGAACGTTGTTCCTCTGCCCATGGCGACTCTGATCCTCAGCGACTGGTCCAGCGCTCCAAAAACAAACAAACAAACAAACAAATAAAAAACTAACAACAACAAAAACAGATGATTAGCCTACTATTCTGCTTCAGTTGTTCTATCAGCAGCCTGAGTCCACATTGGTTACTCTTTCTTTCTTTTTTTTATTGGTGCATTGTAATCGTACATCTTTTTAGGTACAAGCTGGTAAAGGCATACTTGCACACATTTCTCATTTAACCCTTCCCCGATTCCCAATTCCTGCCCCACTCCCTCACCCTCTCTCCTTCTCAAGTTCAGTTTAGTGTTTAGTGATTGACTTTGATGTGTTTGTGAAAGTACATCATGTGCGTTAGGGTGTCCCCCCAAACCCCCATCACCTTCAGTTAAGTCACCTTCTTTGCTCACCTGAGGTTTCTCCTTCTTCGTCTAGAGTCCCTCTTATGTCCCACTGTCTCCCTAGCTTCTGCATATTAGGGAGAGCATACAATTTTTAACTTTTGTGACTGACTAATCTCACTTAGCGTCATGTTTTCCAGTTCCATCCATTTCCCTGCAAATGACATGATTTTGTTCCGCATTGGTTATTCTTATGGAACCCTATTTGAACAGAAACAAACCCTGCATTGAGATTGTCAACCAGGCAAGGGATATTTATTGCTACGCATGTGGCAGGCACTGGCCAAAGCCCTGGGGCCGCTCAGCAGAGAAAGACTGCAGCTCACTGCCAGACAGCTCGGCGCTCACAGTTGAAGTCAAAATGGCCTCGACGTGGGCGCCAGCAGCTTCGGAAGCTCAGGGAAAGGGTATTCAGCCAACCCAGGGCTCAAAGGCAGACTTCTAGAAAATCTGAACCTTCCTACCCGAAGTTTGAATATTGGATTCTCAATTTTTTGTTTCAAGGTCAAGGCCCTGCAGTCATTTTTCTGATACAGTTACCGGAAAGGTCATCGTGAACATTGTCTGAGTCCCTGTCACAGGCTGAGCTGTAGAAACCAGGTTTGAATTTATAATTAATGAATGTCCCCTCTCCCAACTTAACCTCTATTACAACTATCTATCTCTACCGTCTTCTTCCCTTTTTCCTCCTCTTTCTCTTTCTCCCCCTCTCCCAATAAGACAATCTTTGCCTTTTAACTGGAGTGTTTAGACTACTTATGTTTAATGTGACTGTTACTATAGTTGGGTTTTAGCCTGTTATTCTTCTATTTATTTTATATTTGCCCTGACTGGTCTTTGTTTACTTTGCCTTGCTTTTCTGCTTTGTTTGATACGTTAAGTATTGTGTGTTTGGTACTAGGGATTGAGCTTGGTGGTATTCTACCTCCGAGCTACACTCCCAGCCCTTTTTAATTTTTGCTTTTTAAAACAGGCTCTCCCTTTTTGTTTTTTTGAAATAAGATCTCTTCCGTTTGCTGAGAGTCTCCCTACATTGCTGCCTACATTTTTATTTTGAAATAAGGTCTCACTAGGTTGATGAGAGTTGTCCTTGAAACTGTGATCCTCTTGTCTCAGCCTCAAACCTTTGATCCTCCTGTCTCCATGTTTTTTTATGGTTCATTTTATCTTCTTTGTTGACTTACTAATTATACTATACATCTTCTTAAAAATCATTGCTTTTAGGCAAGTGTGGTGGCATATGCTTATAATTCCAGTATTTGGGAGGCTGAGACAGGAAGATCGCAGGTTTTAGAACAGCCTCAGCAAGTAGTGAAATTCTCATCAACCTAGTGAGACCTTATTTCAAAATAAAAATAAAATGGGGCTAGAAGTGTAACTCAGAGGTAGAATGCCCCTGAGTTCAATCCCCAGTGCCAAACAAAACAAAACAACACAAAAAAACCATTGCTCTAAAGTTCACATTATACATCTTTTTTTTTTTTTAGTCAATGTCTACCTCTCAATAATCTTATACTATTCATGTAGAGTTTGTGAACCCTAAAGCAATCCACTTCCATCTCTCTCCTCCTAATGTTTGGGCTATTGTCGTTTACTTTACTTCTGCATATGTGCAAAAGCAATTCTGGGGGTGGGGAGAGGATAACGCTCCAACAAATGATGGTGCTACATCAATCTAATGACCGTATTTTAAAAGCTTCAGTCTCTACCTTATATTATATAGAAGAATTAACTTCAAATGGGTTTTAGATATGAGTGAAGGGTCATATGTTTTCTCTAATGCACACAAGCTAGGGAGTAACTGGGATACCAGAGGGACTCCAGATAATGGAGGAGAAGCCTCAGTGCAGCCAAGAAGGTAGTCTAAGGGAGGGGGAGGGGAAGAGTGAGGTTCATTACTAGAACTACTATCATAGACTGTGTACATGTGTGAAAATACCAATGTCAGTCTCAGTACTCTGTATTGGGAAGGGGGGAGGTGGGAAAGTGGGGGGTACACAAGTTCTGTGTACACATATGTCACTGTCACCATGGCCAGGAATGTGGGATCCTCCTGTCTCAGCCTCCCAAATACTGGGATTACAAGCATGTGCTACCATTCCTGGCCTGTCTTCTGTCTTTTGTTTGTTTGTGGTCCTGGAGATTGAACCCAGAGGCATTCTACCTTCAGGCTACACCCTTAGCCTGATTTTATTTCTTTATTTGGAAACAAGCTCTCGATAGATTGATGAGAGTCTCACTACTTGCTGAGGCTGTCCTTGAACCTGCAATCCTCCTGTCTCAGCTTCCCAAGTACAGGGATTACAGGCTTGCGCCCCCATGCCCGGCCTGTCTTCTGTGTTTAAGGCACTTTCTGTCTACTACACTCTTCACCAGGGTCTGGGCACACCCAGAACAGTGCCAAGTGCCACAGAGCCTGGGTTGGCAGGGTCTCTACGGAGGCAGATTTCCTAAACTCACAGAGCTGGGGGAATGGGAAATGAGACATAAGCTGGGGAATGTTCTGGAAACAAATTGAGTGGAGGAAGTCTAGTTCACTCAAGTGTGCCACATGTAAAGTAGAGAACAGGCTTCCAGGTCTCTGGGGAGACCTGCTGGGCTAGGTGTACTCCCTCCCATCTTCAGTTTGCTCTTCTTCAAATGAGAGGAATCCCCGTTCCAGCCCCCCCCCCCCCCCCCCCCCCCCCCCCCCCCCCCCCGCCTCTCAAGGGCCTGAGGCTCAAGGCTGCCAAGGCATTTTTGTAAACAACCAGGACGGGACACATGTGAGCAATTAGATATCCCCGGATTCTGGACCCAGAAGCCCCAAGTAGTAGTGTTTCTTCTTTTTCTGACTTTGTAGAAGGCAACCTGGGAAAAGACAGAAGGAAAGGGTGAGACAGGGAACCAAGATGGACAAGAGAGAAAAAGAGAGACGCTAGGTCAGGAGTGGTGGCTCACGCTTGTCATCCCAGGGTTTGGGAGGCTGAGGCAGGAGGATCGCAGGCTCGTGGCCAGCTCAGCTACCTAGGAGGCTCTCAGGAACTTAGAGAGACCCTGTCTTGAAATAAAAAATAAAATAGGGCTGGGGGGTGTAGCCCAGAGGTAGAAGGCCCCTGGGTTCCATCCCCAGTACCACAAAAAAGAAGAGGAAGAAGAAAGAGAGAGAGAGAGAAGAGGAGGAGAGGAGAGAGAAGAGAGAGAGAGATGGATGGAGGGAGAGAGAGAAAGATAGGAAGGAAGGAAGGAAGGGAGGGAGGGAGGGAGGGAGGGAGGGAGGGAGAGAGAGAGAGAGAGAGAGAGAGAGAGAGAGAGAGAGAGAGAAAGGAGAAATGAAGGCAGGCAGGCCGACTCAGGTTGGAGATTTCTCCATAAGATGGAGTCGGTTCTGAAGGTTCTGTTGGACCTGGGTGTTCCTCCCTCTCAGCCTGCTTTGCCCCCCTGCCCCGCCCCATCCCTTTTCCTGCCCCTTTTCCTATTGTTCTGATGCCAGACAGCGGCCCCCTCCCCCTCAGGAGGCAGGGAGGCCTTGGGGGAGGGCTCTGGGGGGCAGGGAGGGGGAGGGGCTGCCACCCGTGCCAAGCACCCAAGCACGCTGCTGCGGAATCACTGTTTTCATTTTCTCAAGTCAAAACCCCTCATCAGGCTCCCCCACCGCCCCCAGAGCCCCCTTCTATTATCCTTAGGCCATTTGGTGGTCGTTGCTATGGAAACCACAAGCAAAATGGCATGCAAATCAACATGGGCACTAACAAGGGAAAGGGCAGGGGGAAGACCAGGGGTGGGCGGAGGGGAAACATCGGGGCGGTGCCCCCCCAGTAGAGCCCAGGCTGGGAGGAAAGGCTCTGGAGGGCCCTGAGCTCCCAGAGGGCCCGTTGAGAATCTAGGGGGAGGGGGAGGACAGGGAGAAAGGAAAGAGGCTGTGGCTTCGTGGGGAAGAAGCAAAGAAGGGTCTGGTTTTCCTCCAGCCTGGCCTCCAGCATTTGCAACCCAACTGAGGTCGGGGAGGAGTGGAGCCCGGGGAAGAGCCGGTTTTCGGGGAAGGCTCCCGCACCAGGCACAGGGCACAGGCCCTCCTGCCAGGACACACCTGGCTTGCACCCTCCAAACCCAGGTCCCACGGGCTGGCACCAGGCCCCTGCTCTCCCTCCCCTTAGCAAGAATCTCTGTTCTGGGGGGCCCTGGGGGCGAGGAGGGTGCTCTCCTTCTGGTGTCTGACTGTGCAAAGAGGCGATTGAACAGCTTCATTTTTTAAAGGGAAACCACAGCCCCCAAGAATATAAACACATGAAACTGAGGCTTCTTGATTGAAATAAAGCCTGACTGTGGAAAGGAGAGTTTGGGGGGCCTTTGCCCTTTTTCCTAGAGGTTTTTCAGACAAGGCTGATCAAAGCCTCGGTGAATGTGCTCAGATAGGCTGTGAGCACGGGGTGCCTCACAGCCTGCTCGGAAGCAGTGGGAAGAAAAGCTCATTCGCTCTGCCAACAGCCTCAGTATCGAGTAGTTCAATACTGAATCGTTCGATAACTTCACTATTGAATAGCTCCGAGTTTGAGGACAAGCGCTGGTTTTCTTGGAGAAGTTTAGTAAAGCAGCCATTCCCCCTTAGCCTCAGCCAACTGTGTCTGAACTTCAACCCAGGGGCTGAGTTTTCTAAAAGCACGTGGTCTGCAGAAGTGGCCAGTGTAAGGTGATCAGCACAGCACAAGAGACAGAAGACCCTGGATTCCGGTCCAATCAGGGAAGGTTTATTAAAGGGAAGTTGCTGGGCTGAGTCACGCAGAAGAGCAGCACTGTTAGGGGTTTGTGAGAAAATTTTATAGCTGGGAGTGCAGGGGAGGGGTAAAGCCTGGTTCTGGCCCCAGTTGCTTACAGATGGTCAAGGTTGACATTTGTGGTCAGGGTTGGGATGTTCCCCTTTGTGACTGTTTTTCTGCTCCTGCAACTGCTCCCTCAGTGGGGTCAGACTGGCCCATTTTGAGTTGTTATGGTGAAGCTGCATCTTTATCTCTTACTGCCTGAGGTTACTTTCACCACCTAGTAGGCCCCATGTATCCTCCGACCTAACAGCCAGAACCCCGCAGCTGGGAAGGGCCTGCCCCATCAACTGCACCCTTCTCCACCCAGGGTTCTGCTACACACAGGGCTCTGGATTCAGAGTGTTTACGCCTTAAACCAAAGAGACTCCATCTTGACCACAAATTCCCGAGTCTTGCTCAGTATCCTCCTCCCCAGCTTCCAGAAAACATCCCCACTGTCTTGCCCAAGACTTGCCCATAAGCCCCTTGTTTATAACACCCCTCTGCTTACGGAAAGCCCCACTGTCCTGCTTAGCCCTGATGTAACAGTCTCTCTTGGCAATGGTTAAACATGACTCCCTCAACCCCTAGAATCTCCCTTAACAAGCCCCCTTGGTAATAGCCAACTACCACTCCTCCTCCCTGTAGAACCTCTCCTTAACTTCTAGTCTCTAAGTGGACACGGGCTCCAACCTTTCCTGGAGACCCCCTCTCCACAGGTTTTACCCCAATAAAGCCTGTTCTGCCATTGAGCTCTCTCCTGTCTCCTTCTCCCTGAATCTCTCACACACACTCTTTGCTGCCCAAGCCTCCATTCCATGCTTGCTAAATGGTCCCAGGCTGCCCAGGGGCCCTGCTTTCCTGGGAACACCTCTCTTCCCACTGGTGTAGGGCTTAGGGGGTGTGATGCCAGGTGTCCTTCTGGTCACAGAAGACAAAGGGCCAGCTCTCTCTCCTCTGCTCTGGGACTTTGGCCCCTGAGAAGATAACTCAGGATGGACAGGAAGTGAGCAGAATTATCTGTGGAGCTGCAGGACCGCTTCCCACATCCCTGCCACGGTCCCAGTGTGTCCCCAGAATTCACACGTGGGAAGCACAATCCACAAAGTCATATGGTAATGGAGGTGGGGTCCTCAGAAGGTGATTACGGTTAGATGAGATCATGAGGAGGGGGCCCCACTGGGTATGGTGGAACGTACTGTAATCCCAGTACTTGGGAGGCTGAGGCTGGAGGGTCACAGGTTTGAGACCAACCTCAGCAATTCAGTGAGACTCTCAGCAACCTAGTGAAATCCTGTTTCAAAAGAGGGCAGCTTCAAAGGAACCAGGAGCCACCGACAGGTGACAGGCAGAGCCAGCTGCAGCAGGTCCCAGTACTCAAGTGTAAGGATGCGGGATGTTCATGATGGGACAGGGAAGGAGAATCAGAGGGGATTCCCTCCTTCTCGGACAACAATGGCCCGCAGGCATCCTCTGCTGCAAATGCACCCCCCTCCGCCCCGACCCTCCCTTTGGTTCTGGAGAGCTGAGGCATCTGTGAAGGCCCCTTGTTAATAAAGACGATGGACATGAATTCCTGAGTGTTTGAGTCTGCTTTTCTGTCCCCATGGCTGAAATACTTGACATACACAACGCAGGGGAGGAAACGTTTATTGGGCTCCTGGTTTCGGAGGTTCAGTCCAAGGCAACATGCGTCCTGGGGGCTCTGCTTAGTGACAGAAAGCTCAGATCAACTCGGTGGCAGCAGGAAGCAGAGGGAGAAAAGGGAAGGGACAACGGACAGATCTAGTCCCCAAGGCCACAAGCCTGTGACCTACCTCCTCGGCCACACCCGCCTAAGTTGCCACCCAGTAAATCCATTCACATTATTGACCCTTCCGTGACTTTACTCGCTGATGAGATGAGCACCTTCATTCAGTGATTTTACCTGGGGACACATGCTTTCAACACACGAGCCTTTTTTTTGGGGGGGGGGGGGAGCGGCATTTCAAGCCCAAACCGCAATACCGGGGCTCACTGGATCCTTCTCTGAAGGAAGAAAGAACCCCCTCGCTCAGTCGCTGCACAGTTCTCTGGGGACGGAGCACAAAGACGCCATCCTCTGGGGAGTGTGGCTTACTTGGCAAGGGATGGCAGCTCGGGCTGTGAGTGCCAGCAGCGGTGGCAGCGGCGTTTGACAAGTTGGAACAGGGCCGTTTCCAGATTAACTCACCAGCTGTTGACATGCCCCGGCTGGGGACAGAGGGTGGCCAGCTTTCACACTTGCAAATGCAAATGATGTGCAAAATTTCAGAAAGCGGGGGCGGAGTTCATTTGTCCTCTTCACCACTCTTTTTTTTTTTTTTTTTTTTTTTTTTTTTTTTTTTTGCAGTACTGGGGATTGAACTCAGGGACATTCTACCTCCAAGCTATACCCCCAGCCCTATTTTTTATTCTTTATTTGAAAACAGGGTCTCACTAAGTTGCAGAGTGCCTCACTAGGTAGCTGAAGCTGGCCTCGAACCCGGATCCTCCGGTCTCAGCCTCCCAAATGCTGGGATTACAAGTGTGTGCCACCACGCCCAGCTCTATTTTATTCTTTTATTTGGAGACAGGATCTCACTGAGTTGAGGAAGACCTCAGTAAGTTGCTGAGGCTGGCTGCAAACCTGTGATCCTCCTGTCTCAGCCTCCCAAGTACTGGGATTCCAGGTCTGTGCCACCGCACCCGGCTCAGGCAATCCATATTCTTAGCACTGTTTTTATAGTTGGGGAAACTGAGGCTCGTGGCTTTATTCTAACTGGACACAGGGGATTGAGGACCTGCACGTGCTGAGACAGTGACGCTGGGGGCAGACAGGGCCCTGTGGTGAGCACTGGGTGTGTCCCCAGCATGGCGTCACAACAGGGCTTGTAGCAAGTGGTGGATATCCGTCTGCCTCACCCAGGGCCACCCGTCCGTCCACAGGAGAGTTGGCCTCCAATACACAATGATCTGGAATCCTCCCCTGACGTCATTCTTTCCCAGGGGCTCACAGGCGGTGAATTTGCAGTTCTGTAAAACATCTGTGGGTGCAGCAGCCTCCTCGAAGGTCCCCAGCGCCTCTGCAAGGCTCCATCCAGGGCAGAGGCTGGAGCATCTGCTCCCTAGACTGCAGCCCCGCTCACTAACCACGGGACCTTCTGCAGAACCGGCCTCAAGCTCCCGAGCTCACCACCCCCATAAAGGACTCCTTTACTACGATCTTCCTCCCCAGCGCCTCCCCGACATGGGCTCCACGTTGTAAAGTATGTTGTCAACCAAACTGAATGTATTAAGTAAGTGTGAATGTGTTTCCCCGTGCCATTAATCAAAGACATATGTGCCTGCCAATCACCGCTCCTGAGAGGCATCCAGGCCCCGGGCGGAAGCCAAGACCGGAGCGGTGTGACTGCGAGGGGAGGTTCCGTCATCCATACCCAAGAATCTCGCTTCCCTACTCAGTGCCGGGATGTCGGGATGCTGGGAGGAAAACAAAGACCCCAGCGCTGGCGTTCCGGCAGGAGGAGACAGAGGAATGAGAGGCACGATCAACGTGCACATCCTGTGTGCTGTGCTGGGGAAAGGATCAACGTTTTGGGGACAGACAGAGGAGGCCAGGGGAACGGGTGGGGGAGGGGACAGGTTGACACTTAAAGTCCGGGCTCAGGACAGACCTGCGAAGATTTTCACTTCGTATTTGTTCATTTATTTTTGGTAGTACTGGGGATTGAACCCAGGGACATTCTACCTCTGAGCTACACCCCCAGTCCTATTTTTTATACTTTATTTTGAAACAGGGTCTCTTTAAGTTGCGGAGGGCCTCACTAAGTAGCTGAGGCTGGACGAGAACCTGGATCCTCCTGTCCCAGCCTCCCAAGTACAGGGATTACAAGCGTGCGCCACCACGCCCGGCTTTCACTTGATATTTTAAATATGAAAGCCACTTACACACTTCTAAGTTTCAAGGACCATCAGACCAATAAAGCTGCTCAGCCTGGAAGCGAGCATAAAGCCAGTAAGAAAGACAGGGTTTCTGAGTGTCACACGGGGGCCCTGTTTCTGTTGCTGGGGTGGCTGGGAGCAAAGGTCAAGTGCTCCCCCAGCTTGGGGCTCCCTCCAGTCAAGACACCCCAATCACAGTGACACTCACTGCTAGACTGGACCAGGCATTGACCCAGGATGGCCCCAATGGCAAAACCAGAGAGACAGACCACAACTAGGAGAGAAAACAGATTTCCTGTCTCCTGCCAATTCCAAATGATTGCCAGAGGCTTTCTAGAACCCTTTATTGAGGAAGATGTGGAGGACTTGGGATGCCCATCGAGCCAGGAGCGGCGATTGATTTGTAATGCCTGCTTGAGGTCCACATTATTATTTAGAGGAGTGGGGCGTCTCAGCCCCAGTGGCGCAGGCTCTCAGGGCTGAGGAAGGGGAAGAAGCAGAACATGGGGCCCAAGATGGCCTAGAACATGTGGAAGAGTGTGAGGAGCTAAGGCAGGCGGGCCAGGGCACAGTCCCGCAGGAGATCTGCAGGATCACCACACCCCAACCTGGAGACAACTCAAAAGTCCATCCACCCATCAGTGAATAAAAAGTCTAGCGGCGTGCATGCCTGTGGTCCCACTGCTTGGGAGGCCAAGACAGGAGGATCTCAGGTTGGAGACCAGCCTCAGCCACTTAGTGAGACCCTCAGCAACTTAATGAGACCCTGTTTTAAAAGGAAAAAGGAAGAAAAGAGCTGGGTTTAGCTCTCAGAGGTAAAATGCCCCTGGGCTCAGTCCCCAGTACAAAAACAAACAAACAAAGGATACTAGATATCCAGATGATGTTATACTCCTCATCAATAAAATGGAACTATCTGGCCAGGTGTGATGGTATACACCTGTAATCCCAGTACTTGGGAGGCTGAGACAGGAGGATCCTACATTCAAGGCCAGCCTGGGCAACCTAGCCAGACCCTGTTTCAAAATAAAAAAAATAAAATAAAATAGGGCTGGGGATGTGGCTCAGAGGTAGAACACCCTGGGGTTCAATCCCCAGTGCCAAAAAGAAAATAATAATAATGATGATGATGATAACAACAACAACAACAACAACAATAATAATAATAATAATAATAAGCCATCTACTAGTACACCAGCAAGAGGAGCGAGAATCTCCTAAACATTATGCAAGTGAAAGAAGATGCATAGAGAAGGCCGCCTATTATAGGTTCCCATTATACAAAATTCCAGAATAGGCAGAACTCCAGCGAAGGAAAGCAGGTCAGGAACGGGCTGGGCAGGAAGACGGCGGGCTGCAGCTCCCCTGCTAATGATCTGACAGAGGTGTCCTCCCCTCGGCTGGCCATTGTCACCTCTCGGTTCCGGCTCTCCTCGGTGGCCACCTTCATTACACGGTTTCCAGTGGAGTCCACTCTGCTGCACGGCGAGTCCACGGCAGCCGCAAACCCGGCCCCAGCTGTTACCCAAAGTAGAGTCGGGAGGGAGAGGAGTGTGATTTGAGTGTGTAGGGGTGCACGGCCCAGGCAGGAGCCCAGGCAGGCTGGCTCTCAGCGTTCCCTTTGCGGGGGAGGTGGGGCACCTGGAGGCTGGCCTCCTGCCTCCCTCCTCCCCTCCTCCCTCCTCCCTCTCCCCTCCTCCCTCCTCCCTCTCCCCTCCTCCTCCTCTTCCCTCCTTCCATCCTCCCTCCTCCCCTCCTCTCCTCTCCTCCCTCCTCCCTCCTTCCTGACTCCATGCCACCCAGCCCTGGCCATGCTGGGCTCGTGGTCGCCGGCCTGATCTCCCAGGTGCTGAGCCCCATGAGCCCAGCACTGTTAGAAATAACTTTTTCATAGCGTCAAGAAAAGGCAGGAGAGCCGGGCATGGTGACGCACGCTTGTAATCCCAGCATTTGGGAGGCTGAGACCGGAGGATCCGGGTTTGAGGCCAGCCTCAGCTACCTAGTGAGGCACTTCGCAACTGAGTGAGACCCTGTTTCCAAATAAAGAATAAAAAATAGGACTGGGGGTGTAGCTCAGAGGTAGAATGCCCCTGCGTTCAATTCCTAGTACCGCAAAAAAAAAAAAAAAAAAAAAAAAAAAAAAAAAAAAAAAGAAAGAAAGAAAGGACTGTGGAGGTTCCAAAGAACCAGGGACTAAAAGAACCCTGCACGCCCCCCCACTGCAGCATCACCCCGCTGCCTTTGCCACACACACACACACACACGCAATCACACACACACACACACAAGAACACACACGCAATCACACACGTTCATAGACACACACAATGCGTGTGCGCCCCTTACACAGATGCACAGTTCCCTGTCAAAGTGAAAAAGCAAAAGCGCAGTCAACGCCTGGTCATTTGTCTTCCCGTCTGCACAAGGACCTTGGTCTCCACCCTCAGTCACGCCCTGCACATCGGCTCCGGCCCGTGAGGCTGGCCAGGGTGTCGGACGATCCCCTGGTCCCTGGTGATCTGGAAAATCCTGCAGGAGGGAATCTCCAGGCCTTGAGCAGCATCTGCTCCTGTGTGTGTGTGCTGAGGGTTCACCGCTGTGCCGCGGGCCCAGGCTGCATCCCCAGGACCCGTGACAGGACAGGGGAGGCGGGAATGGAGACCCTCCCAGTACAATCACCAAGTCAGGGCTTGCCTGCTGCTAGATACATTATTTACTTTTTTTTGGTACTGGAGATTGAACCCAGGGGCACCTTACTTCCAAGCTACATCCTCAGCTCTATTTCTATTTTTATTTTGAAACAGGGTTGTGCTAAGTTGATGAGGCTGGCCTCAAACCTGTGATTTTCCTGTCTCAGCCTCCCAAATACTGGGATTACAGGCGTGTGCTACCATGCTTGGCTTGTTATTTTCCTTTAAAACTGACTCTTATTGGTTTGGGCTGTAAGGGAGAGCAAACATAAAAAAAGCAAAATAAAATAATATGCAGATAATCTACTTAATCAGAGATAATCATCATCATTAAAATCTTGGCATATTCTTTCCTGCTCTTTTTTTTCCTTTCTAGTTTGTTTAACTTTCTATTTAATTCATTTGACAGCATGAATAAAAATGCATTTTTCTCTCTAAACACTTTTCCACTGGACAGGTATAGAGAAATAAAATAGAAGAGGCCAACGTGGCACCCGCAAGCTACCTCACAGCCATTTGAGATGGGAATTCAAATCACACTTGGGAAGCTGAGACAGGAGGATCACAGGTTTGAGGCCAGCCTCTGCAACTTAGCGAGACCTTCAGCAACTTAAGCAGACCTTGTTTCAAAATAAAAAAATAAAAAGGGCTGGAGGGATAGTTTGGAAGTAGAATACCCTTGGGTTTAATTCCTACATCCAAAAAACAAAAAAAATACCATGCACCCATAAAGTTAGAAAACAGACCTCCGCAGTCACCATGCAAGTTACCACTCAAATGTGTCCCCCTCAAAGTTCATATGTTGGAACCCTGGCCCCCCAACAAAGCCCTATGTTGATGGTGTTTGGAGACGTGACCTCTGACCCCACGATGGCACTGGCGGCTTTGTAGGAAGAGACTAGAGCTGGCAGCTCGCTCCGTGTCACCTCGCCAGGCCCTGGCCTCGTCACGCTGCAGCAGGGAGAGAGGCCCTCACCAGATTCCTGCAGAGGCGGGCGCTGCGCCCTCAGACGCTCCGGCTCCTGGACTGGAAAACACACAAAGGTACTGTTGACAAGGGCCCCAGTCTGTGATCTTCAGTGATAGTCACAGAAAAGGACCATGGTGGCCGCCTTCTGCTCAGCCTCTCTCTTGCCTCTTCCCCCAGATAAACCACACTGAACAGTTGCTGCGGTTCTTCCCAGAAAATTAAAAAAAAAAAAAAAAAAAAAGGCCTCCACCTGTATTATTTGCGGATCTATGTATAGCAGTTCCTTTGTCCTTGCATAAAGGAACCACCTCTGGGCGTTTCCCATGCACGGTTTATTTCACAAAGCTGAGAAGCCTTACTGCAAGCGCAGGTGCCTGTCCTGCTGTCTCTGCTCTGTGATGAGCCGTCTCCCAGAATGTGGGGTTTGCAGCAGACACCTGCCTGGCCCTGCCGCAAGGGTGCAGCCACTGGCTAGGTGGGCTTCCCTGGAGCTTTGGCTAAGAACCCTGGAGCGGAGGAGGGCTTGGTGCCCAGCTCTAACCCATGTGTGGTGCCCTCGAGTACTTACGCCCACGTCAATCCAGCTGATGTTGCTGGAGCGTGCACGGGGGCTGCAAAAACCCTCCCCTCCCCCAACACTGCTGCAGCCTCTTTCTTAGAGGATGCGGTCGCAAGATTGTGACTGGCTTTGTGGCACTCGCCTGCCAGAGGGGGCAGGTCTAGCCAGACTCAGGGTCCAGCCAGGAAGCAACTCTTCCTCTGATCTGCAGAAATCACTCCTGACACCCCCACCTCGGGTCTGGGTGCAGAGACACTGTCTTTGCTTTAGTTCAGTGCGGTTGCTGATGGCAAAGAACATGCCCCATGGGTGTCAGGAGAGGCTGGTGGCCAAGTGACCATTTCAAGCAGTCAAGTGAGGAAAGGACAGAGAGGACAGATGGCCAGGGGAGCGCCCACCCCTCTCTGCAGCTGGGGAAGCCCTTCCTTCACACATACATTTGTTAGGCAGAGTGGTGCATGCCCATAAACCCAATACTTGGGAGGCTGAGACAGGAGGATGGCAGGTTGGAGGCTAGCCTTAGCAACTTAGCGAGACCTTCAGCAATTTAGTGAGAACTTGTTTCAAAATTAAAAAAATAATAATAATAAAATTGGGCTGGGAGTGTGGCTCAGAGGTAAAGTGCCCCTGGGTTTATCCCTAGCACCATGCCCAATGTGCAAAATTTGCACAGAACCCAGGAACATGCTCCTGTAGACTTTCATCCTCTCGAGACTACTATGGATTTTGCCCAGGCTGGGAAGGGAGCAGAGAAGAGGTGTGCTTTGACTCTCATTAAAAGGAGTTTTCTGGTCACTAAGAGGACCATAGTGGGGAATGCAGAGCCCGCAGAGAGAATGGCAGGGTCCAGGGGAGGCGATGGTGGCTTGGACCAGGACAGTAGCTGCAGCGACTCACTGGCAATAAAGTAAGTGCTTATGATTTATGCATATTGGTAAGTATTGAATTTTTCCCCCTAAAAGAAATTAATATGCTAAAGTCCTAACCCCCAGTACCTCGGAATGGGACCTTGTTGGAAAAGAGGGTCATTGCAGAGGTAATTAGTTAAGATGAAGCTACTGGGGTGGGTCCTAATTCAAGATGATTAATGTTCTTAGATAAAGGAGAAGTCAGGACACCGAGGAGAGGCACATGGAAGGTGATACGAGAAGACACAAGGGTTTCTGGTTTCCAGTCCTGCAGGTAAAAAGCATAGAAGTAACTGTTCCATCCTAACAAACAGAAAGTTTAGCAAAGTCAGCCACGGTGGCACATGCCTCGAACCCTAGTACTTGGGAGGCTGATATAGGAGGATCACAAGTTTGAGGCTAGCCTCAGCAACTTAGTGAGACCCTCAGCAAATTAGTGAGACCTTGTTTCGAAATAAAACCTGCCGGACATGGTGGCGCACGCTTGTAATCCCAGCATTTGGGAGGCTGAGACCGGAGGATCCGGGTTCGCGGCCAGCCTCAGCTACCTAGTGAGGCCCTCTGCAACTTAGTGAGACCCTGTTTCAAAATAAAGAATAAAAAATAGGGCTGGGGGTATAGCTCGGAGGTAGAATGCCCCTGAGTTCAATCCCCAGTACCGCAAAAAAAAAAAAAAAAAAAAAAAAAAGAAATAAAACATAAAAAAGGCTGTGAGTATAGCTTGGAGGTAGAATGCCCCTGGGTTCCATCCCCAGTACAATCCTTCAGTACAAACTGAAGAATCAACAGCTCTTTTCAGATTCATGAAAGAAGTAAAGTTCCAGAGCAAACTACTGCCCCACACCCCCCTCCCAGACTGGAGAGACAGATGGAAAATCACACCCTGCTGGCACAGAAACCCACCAGTGGGAGGTGGAGACTCCGCATGGACAAATCTGGGAGTTAAAACCTCCAGGGGACCCACTCATGAAAGTGTGTGTGTGTGTGTGTGTGTGTGTGTGTGTGTGTGTGTGTGTAAAACTGGGGATTGAACCCAGGGGCATCCTACCTCAGAGCTACATCCCAGCTCATTTGTTTTTGTTTTGAAACAGAGTCTTGCCAAATTGCTGAGGCTGGTCTCCAACCTGCAATCCTCCTGTCTCAGCCTCCCAAATACTGTGATTGCAGGCATGGGTCACCGTGACCACCTGACTTGTTTTTCTTATTCTTTATTGACCTAACAGGCAACAGTTTGCCCAAAATAATAATAGCAACAATGTATCAGTCATGTATGCTTATGTATATATTTTACCCACAAGTATGTGCTTATGTTTGCTCATATTTAAGTGAAATACGCAACAGTGTTGCAAAGGACTGGACTGGAGGAATTAGGATTCTTTTGTTAGTATGAAACAGTATACTGTTATTTGGAAGCTATGCAAGGAGGAGGCAATCTGTAAGCCCAGGGGAAGCCTGGACAATCTCCTCCTTCCTCCCGGAGCAGGAACCATCTCCAGAGCTTGATCTTGGACTCCTGGCCTCAAGCAATATGAGGCACGCCATTTCTGCTGTTTAAGCCTCTCAGTTTTGTGGTGCTTTGTTAGGGTGGCCCTAGCAAATGAAAGAATGTATTCATGTATATAGTAAACTTAAAAAAAATAATAAGTTTGGATTTACAAATGTATTCCAAGCCCGATGAGATGGTGCACCCCTGTATTCTCTGTACTTGGAAGGTTGAGACAGGAGGATTGCAGGTTTGAGGACAGCCTCAGCAAGTAGTGAGACTTTCGTCAACCTAGTAGACCCTGTTTTAAAATAAAAATTAATTAGGGCTGGGGGTGTAGATTGGAGGTAGACTGCCCCTGGGTTCAATTCCTAGTATCTACATACATACATACATACATACATACATACATAAAAATAAAAAATTAAAAAGGGCTGGCAGTGTAGCTTAGAGGTAGAATGTCCCTAAGTTCAATCCTCAGTACCACAATATAAAAATAATTTTAAAAAGATACTCCAGGAGCTGGGCATGGTGGCGCACACTTGTAATCCCAGCATTTGGGAGGCTAAGACCGGAGGATCCGGGTTCTCGGCCAGCCTCAGCTACCTAGTGAGGCACTCCGCAACTTAGTGAGACCCAGTTTCAAAATAAAGAATTAAAAAATAGGGCTGGGGGTAGAGCTTGGAGGTAGAATGCCCCTGAGTTCGATCCCCAGTACCACAAAAAAAAAAAGATACTCCAGTGAGTTCCCATACACCATCCACCTAGCCATCCACCTAGCCTCCCTATGCAGGCATCTTATATATCATATATCCACAGCTCACTTGTCCAAATTAATAAATGGACAGTGATCCAATACTACTGACTAAACCATATGATTTATTAGGATTTCTTGGGGTTTTCCACTAATGTTGAATTCTGGCTACACCGTGAAGGTGGAGCCCAAGGACCTTCCTGACAAGCCAAGGATGGCTCTGACATTCTGGTCTTGGCCCTGGGAGGATGGAGGAGCCATCGGCAGGGCTGGGAGCAGGCCGGGCAGCAGGTGAGGGATGTTTAGCTTTGATCTTGAACTCGAGACAACACCCTTGTGGTCATGTTGAGCACGCAGTTTTGGGGAAAGAGGTCTAAGGTGAAATAAAAATGCAAGGAAGTTCAAGTGCTTCTCCCTCCTCCTCACCCCTTACCCGGACTTAGAGAAGAGGGGTGTTGGGGAAAACTTCACTGTGTCCTGAATCGTAGGGAGGAGAGTAGCTGGGGCTAGCCAGCTCCTGGACCTTCCCACTGGCCTTCCCAGCAGGTGTGGCCAGGTGCCCGCAGAGACTGAAAGTGACCGCTGGCGGCAGAGAGCCGGGTGGGGGAAAGCAACCATGAGCAAAGCTACGGTGGCACAGGGGCCCGCAGGAGCGCAAGCACGCGCGCACGCGCATGCAGGTCCACACACGCGCGCACGCAGATCCACAAGGTCCGCACGCACGCGCACGCACGCACATCCACGAGCACGCACATGCTCCCCACGTGGCCGCCAGTGCCCGCTCTTCCCGGCCCACCTCAGCCTCCAGGCACGGAGACAATCCAGTAGGCCTCCCTGCGCTCCGGCCGTACTGTGCTGCCTGGATTCACACCCTGTTCTGCGCAGCAGCCCGATCTAAGTCGTCTCCAGGGTCCACGGCCCAGCCCAGGTCCTGCCCAGCGCTCCCCAGTCACCCCGGCACACAGGCGATTCTGGAAGCCGGGAGCGCTCACCAGCAAGCGCTGAGACCCTGGGAGGCCCCGTCTGCTGGGGAAGGGCTGATACTTATCAGGCGATGTGCAGATGGGAGCCAGGAAGATCTGCCAGTCCCCTCTGCCGCCATTAACCGCTGCCCCTCTCTGTCGGGGAGGCCACAGAGGCCTGAGAACACTGGGTTCTGCTTTCACCCCGGGATGCCTGTCACCCCCGCGCGTCTCCCAAGGGGAATGGCAGCCTGCTGACCAGCAAGGACAGCTGCTCCTCTGCAATGGGACTGCTTGTCTCCGTCTCGAGGAGCACTGACGGTTGTCGCTTGAGTCCCAGAGACCCTCAGCTCTGGGGAAGAAACCCAGAGACATCCTAGGAGTCTCCCATGACGGGGGGAGGGGAGGGCGACCAGGGGCAGTTTCTTGGGGCTGGAGCAGGGACATGGTGCTCTTTGAGACAGCTCTGCACAGTGATTGGCGGCGTCCCTGATGGCAGTAGAGACCATGTGAGCTCTGCATCTGGAAGATCCGCCATGGCTCCTGCACAAAGTCTATTCTAGATTCCTTCCCTTAACACTCGCGCGCACACACACATGCACACACATGTACACATATGAGCATACATGCAATGCACATGCGTGCAGGTACACACATGCACATCCAGGAAGCCGCAGCTCGGCCGTTGCAGCAGGCTGCAGTGACTCTCCAGCTCATCAGTCAAGGGGAGCCGGGAGGCCCCGCTGTTTGCAGGGAGGTGGGGTGAATGCTGAGGACTCAGCAGTGTTAATGACAGCAGCCTGCAATCCCCAAGCAGCTTGAGAGAACTGGATGGCTCTTTAATTATCGGGAATGAGAGTGCTGTCCGCACCCTCTTTACATGGAGGTGGAGGAAATCGGGGCATCCATTAATTACCTGATCCATATGTAAAGTGTCACACATAATTTTTCCAGAGCCAAAAGGGTTTTTGCTCTGAGACTTGTATCATCCTTTTAATAACCGCACAGAGTGCAGGGAAAGAGGGCCCGGAGCCGGATCTTGCCACGGCTGGGTGACAGCCCACCAAGGGCTTCCCCGGGGATCCTGGGTAGGAACTGGGGGGCAGGGGGGGATCCCTGCTGCAGAAAAAGAATAACAGAGTCCAGAGACCAACTTAAGAGTTTGACAAAAGGTCCCTCTCTTCCTATCCAAGCCTGTGAAAGAGAGAACCGAGTCGCTAATAAAAGCAGAACGTGAAATAAGTTTATGCTACAGCAGGAAGGATCTGTGTTAGGTGAGAGGGACTTCCAGAGAGAGAAGGGAATTGCAGAAGGCCATTTCCTTACAAGCTCGGGGAGAAATTCCTTTTCAGGGGGAATTTTTGTGCTAGGGACCAGACAATTGTCAAGACAGTAATTAGAAGACCAGTCTCACCAACACAGCTTTAGAAACACGTCCCGGGGGCCTTGATGGGGGGGGGGGGAGTCGGACGAAGAGAGACAGAGACAGAGAGATGGCGAGACTCAGGGGCCCCTTTAGTCTTCAGGCTGAAACCTGACAACCCTTTGACTTGCCAATTCCCGAGGCCCCACCCACGTCTTCCAATTTCCTACCAGGAGGCTGCCCTCCCGCTGACTGGGATGTGAAGCAGGGTTGGGGGTGGAGGCAGTGACAGGTTGGGGTGAGGACACCCCTCTGCAGCCTCAGAGCCCCCTCACATGTGCCACTCGTCTCCTCTTCCAGCTGCCCCCAGGATGGTCCTATCCTTGGCCCCATTTTACAGACCAGGAGACTGAGGCCCAGGCCCATGCCTGGGAGAGGTGGTAGAGCTGGCCCGGGGGCCCTGACTCAGACCCAGGCTGTCACACACAGAAAGCACTGCGGGCGCCCGTGCACGGGGCGGGGGAGCCTCCCCGCCAGTGTCTTCTTGTCCATCTCAGGTCCATGTTTTGTGGGTGTTTCTTGGTGTCCTGCAGCTTGGAGCCCGTGACAGTCCCACATCCAGCCCAAGCCGGTGGCACTGGCCACATCCACACACTCCTCAGCGCCCAGGGGAGGAGAAAGAAGGCGGCTGCTGGTGCTGCTACCAATGATCAGTGGCCAGAGAGGGGACCGCAAGCAAGGGCGGTGGAGACTGGGCTGCGGAGCCGGCCGCCTCTCCTGCCTGGCCTCGCTCGCCCGCTGGTTGGACGCCCGACTCCATTCCTCCGTATCTGCTTTCTCAGGTCTCAGGAGCTGAGCTGGCCTGTTGCCTGAGCGGCCGGTGCAAACCGAGGATAATCTTCCCAGTACATACGCACCCGGCGTGGGGGCGGCGGGCACGCCAAGTGCTGTGTGCATGTGTGTCGGTGTCAACGTGATTTACATGATGGTGTGACACGATAATGCACCAATACAAAAAAACAAAACAAATATGCCGGGCGGGGTGGCGCACGCTTGTAATCCCAGCATTCGGGAGGCTGAGACCGGAGGATCCGGGTTCGAGGCCAGCCTCAGCTACCTAGTGAGGCACTCCACAACTTAGTGAGACTCAGTTTCAAAATAAAGAATAAAAAAAAAAAAATAGGGCTGGGGGTATAGCTCGGAGGTAGAATGCCCCTGAGTTCAATCCCCAGTACCGCAAACAAAAACAAAAACAACAAAAAAAAACAAATACACCCCGCTTGACTCACTAGGAGGCCCAGGACCCTGTCTGGGCCACCTGGGTGACAGGACGGTTCACCTGGGTGGCAGAACGGAGCCAGCTTCTGCTACCCACCCACCCACTTAGCTCAGACGCCCTGCTAAGCCCCCAGGGACTTGGGGGAACCAGACTTCTGGCACATTCCAGGGAGAACCACAGTTTCACCACCTTGGGGAGGTGGCTTGGAACACCTCATTGATCCTGTCTTGGTGGGACCTGAAACTTAACCAATTTAGGAGAGGGAACTTAATTAAGCAAAAAAAAAAATAAATAAATGAAAAATACAAGATTACCAATGGAAAGGAAGGGGAGTCCGCTTTTTTAGCAGGTCCTCTGCTCAAGCTCCTAGAAGCCATGAGCACCCAGCCCTGGCCTGGCGCACAGGTAGGATCCCAGTCAGCCATCGCCTCAGCCACCCACCCCCTGGGCCTCTCATGGACAGGACACCTGTGCCAGGGGCACAGTCCACTCTCTCAGGGACCTGGTGAAAGGACCCCAGCAGCTTCTGTCTGCACCATCCTCACGGCTCCCAGGGGGTGTACCCCCTCCTGGCCTCAGGCTTTCCTGGACCAGTCTCCTGGCAGCTGGGGACACAACAGCCCTGCCGCATCCCCAAGCTCCAGGTTTGCTTCCGTCCCAGTCTGTCCTCTCTGGTCACTCCCCTGCACCAGGCAGCCCCCCACCCCACCCCGACCACCTTCCGCTCCTGCTCCCGGGCTGAGCTGAAGCTGCAGGCGGCTGGGAGAGAGAGCGGCTCTTGTTGATCTCCTGCAGCTCCGGGCCCTTTCTCCCGCATCACAGAAATCTCTCCAACCTCCTCCCTCTCCTCCCCCTCCGCCCCCTGCGTTTTCTCCTCCATTACATCTCCTTTACATCTCCTGGAATAAAAAACAATTCTCTTGTGCCACCTAATTCCCCCCTCCCAGCAGTTTAAGGCCATTATATTAAATAATGATAATCACAAGCGTCTTCGGCAGCTGCCTGTTCTCTTTAAAGCTCTCAAGTCCAAGGTCACGGGCCCCTCCGCTGGCTTAGATAAATCTCGCCCACCGCTGAATTCTGACAAACCCCTGCACCAGCCCGGCCCTTTGTTCTGCATTCTTTGTTTGAAATATGTGAGTGCGCGGGCACGCGCACATGTGCACACACACACACACACACACACACACACACACACACACGGATGCGCCCCGAAGCCAGCCTTGCCACCTTTGCATATTAAATCGTGGCCGTGCCTTCCCGGGAAGGGAGGAAGGAAGGACGGATGGGAAGGCAGCAGTGGCGGCTGCAGGCGAGCTGAGCCTGGATCCCCCCCTCCCGCCCCTCCCCCGCTCAGCCAACCCAGGCATCTCCCAAGGTGGCGCCTGGTCCTTTGTTCTCGCAGCCGCCTGCCAGTCCCGGATCACCTGCCTGAGAAGACCTGCCATATCGTGGATTCGCAATAATTTGATTAAATCAAAAGATGCCACCGTGCCTCCCCAGGCAGGGGAAAAAGGGCAAATGGGGGCCTGGTAGAAGGCTCCAGAAGGGGGCCCAAGAAGTGAGGTGGGGTGGAGGGGCAGGGGCTTGCCTCTTGGGGACCCTGTGTGCCCTGCCCTGCCCTGCCCAGGACCCAAGCTGTTGCCGCATCGACCCCGGTGACCACAGCATCTTTTATTCTCACCTGCTCTAGTGGGTTCCCTAGCGTGGCCCCAATTGCACGCCCGCCCAGAACCTGAGCAGGTGGCCTTATTTAGAATAAAGTCTCTAGGAATTCAGGTAAGGATGGAGGGGGAGGGGCGAGAGCGTCCTGGATTAGGCGGGGCTCTAAATCCAACCTGAGCACCCTTAGAAGAGACAGGTGAGGCTCATTCATGGGAACAGTCCCATCGGCCCTGTGTACGTACGGGATATACCGAGGTCAATCCCAGGACTCTGGATTGGGAAGGAGGGAGATGGGGAGGCGGCCGGGAAGAGGGGGGGCACCAAGTGCTGTGTGCATGGATGTCATTGTCAATGTGATTTCCATTATGGTATGGAGACTATAATGCACCAATAAAAGCTATCTATCTATCTATCTGTCTATCTGTCTATCCATCTATGACAGAAAAGAAGACAGAGACGCCCAGAAAGACTCTCATGGGAAGAGGGAGGCAGAGGGGGAGCACGGTGATCACCAGTCACGGGACAGCAAGGATTCCCAGCGGCCACCAGAGGCGGACCCTCCCTCCGCACCTCCAGGAGGAAGCAGCCCCAGCTCCCGGCTCCCGGCTCCCCTGGCTCCTGACTTCTGTCTCTGGAACCCTGAGAGATGAGAGAGGGGGGAGTACTTCAAGCTCCAGGCACCCCAGGGAAGTCGCACACCTTCCTCCTTCCTCCCGGAGGCTGGCGAGAGCTGCCCGCAGCAAGGCCACGAGGGGTGCCGACTGTCTCAAAAAGATTCCCAAGCACAAAAGGGCCCAGGCCCTGGCTTTGGGGACCCCGAACCCCAATCCTTGAACAGAGAAAGGAAGTTTTTGAAGCAGTTTCACTGCTCTTCCGTTGGCTCATTGGCAAGAGTTCCACTCTTACTTTGGGGTGGGGGTGGGGGAGTCTGCAGCCCAGGGCCTGGCTGTGGCCTCAGGCATGCACCTTTGGTCCACTGAAGCCGGGGTAAGGGCTGATGGTCACATCTACCCTGGCCTTAAATGCCCAGGTTGCAACCCATAGGCACATGGTCCACCCCAGGCTTGGCCAGAGACCAGGGCGAGCAGCGGGAGCCAGGGCAGCCCCTGTCTGAGCCTCCCTCCCACAGGGTGTTAGTCTGTGTCCCCTGGGAAGCAGCGGCCAGAGTA
>PVLC010024440.1:0-24657 GCA_004027655.1 Graphiurus murinus | reverse complement strand
CGGTACTGGGGATTGAACTCAGGGGCATTCTACCTCCGAGCTATACCCCCAGCCCCATTTTTTATTCTTTATTTTGAAACCGAGTCTCACTAAGTTGCAGAGTGCCTCACTAGGTAGCTGAGGCTGGCCGCGAACCTGGATCCTCCGGTCTCAGCCTCCCGAATGCTGGGATTACAAGCGTGCGCCACCACGCCCGGCTCCTATTTTTTATTCTTTATTTTGAAACAGGGTCTCACTAAGTTGTGGAGTGCCTCACTAGGTAGCTGAGGCTGGCCAAGAACCCGGATCCTCCAGTCTCAGCCTCCCAAATGCTGGGATTACAAGTGTGTGCCACCACACTCAGCCAAATTGTACTTTCTCTGTTTGTTTTAAAGTGGTAAAGATAAGAAATCCTATCAATTAGAACTGAATGAAGAACCTATGGAATTAAGAAAGACTACCAGCCGGACGTGGTGGCACACGCTTGTAATCCCAGCATTTGGGAGGCTGAGACCAGACGATCCGGGTTCACGGCCAGTCTCAGCTACCTAGTGAGGCACTCCGCAACTTAGTGAGACCAGGTTTCAAAATAAAGAATAAAAATAGGACTGGGGGTATAGCTCGGTGGTAGAATGCCCCTGAGTTCAATCCCCAGTACCGCAAAAAAAAAAAAAAAAAAAGACTACCATTGAGTCCTTCAAGATTGAAGGACTTCCTTTAGTGTTCTTGTGGAGCAAGCCCACCCTTCCAGTCCTTGTTTTTGGGGGGATTGTCTTCCTTTCACCCTCATTTCTGAAGGGTGGATCTGCTGGCCACAGGACCCCTGCTTGGCACCTGTTTCACATTCAAGCACTCCACTACTGGTGGGACCATCATCCTTCATCAGGACGACTCGTTCCTCTCTTGCTTCTCTCAGGGTTGGTCTTTGGACTTCAGCTGTTTTCTGTAGTGTGTCTGGCTGTGGATCTCTTGGCATTACCCTTCCTTGGGGTTTGTTGAGCTTCCTAGATCTGTAGATGAATGTTTTTCATCAGATAAGGTTTTGGTCAGCATTTGTTCTGTTTTTTTCTGCTCTGCTCTTATCGAGACTGCCTTTAACCTGCTGTCTGACTTGTTCCACAGGTCCCTGAGACTCTGTTCTTCAGTTTGCATAATTTCTGTTGGTTTGTCTTAATACCCTTTTCTTTTTCTGCCATCTGGAATCTGATGTGTACCCCTTCCAGTGATCAGACTTTAACAGGAGAATTTTTACCTGGTTGTTATAGTTTCTGTTCTCACTGGGCATCACTGTGGTTATTATAGTTGCCTCGGATTTTTTAATATAGTCTCCTTATTTCTTTGACATATATGTATAGCATCTTTGAAAAACCTGGAAACATTCCCAGTTCTGGTAGTGCTGAGTACAGGTCACACTTTTGGTTTCTCTGCATATCCTGCAATTTTTTTGTTAAAAACTAGGTAGTTCGGAAAATATAGCAACTTTGGGTTCTGATTTTCTGCCTGAATTTAGCCTATAATATTTGTCTCTCTGGTGTATAGCAGCTGCTATCCCTGTGAGTTTTGCTTTTTATTTTTAAGCCTGGTTCCAAGGCTGTGTTGGTTGACCAGCAGGGGCAGCAGTTATGCTCCTACCTTCAGCCAGCGAGGCTGCCGTCCACTGGCCCTGGTAGCCCAGTTGCCATCAGCTACAGAGCTCAAGCTGTAAGTCTTCCTAGGCTGCCACTTCCCACCAGAACCTTTTGTCTTAAAGCCTTAGGCAGGAGCGTGCTTGTCCCCAGCCCTGCCTCAGGGAATGGAGCTCTCAGCCCTCCGTGCCTGCCCTTCTCTGAGGTCCTCTCCACTGACAGCCCACTCTGCCCAGCCTCACCTCCACCCAGGTGAGGAACCCCAGCCAGAGCACCACAGGCTCCTATTTTTCTCCCCCCAAGTTGGGCAAATTTTCAAGCATCAACATACATTGTATCTTTGATTGACATCCAGAGTGCTGAAAGGTGTTTGTCTTTTTTCCTTGGCTACCTGGTTGCTTTCTGGATAGTGGATTTACCTTCTACTCACTCAGCTGTCATTACCTCCCCTGAATACTAGCAGATGTCCAGAGGAACCCGCTCATATGACACCCCACTGTCCTAGACGCCTCAGGACTCACACAGTACCGCATGGCATGTTCCTGCCCCGGGGCTCAGCCTGGGTGGCAGTCCTCAAGGCCTGCTCTGGCCCCTGGCCTGGTTGAGGCTTCCCAGGGCCTCTGTGCTGACCTTGGTTGCTGCACAGCCACCTTGGGTTAGCTGCTTGTTTCAAGGTCTCTCCACTCAACTGAGATGAATCTTGGCCTGGCAGGAGTCCACTACACTACCTCCTGTCCCCACACCCCCCAGAGGCCAGCACATATGGGCCTCCAGGCTCCCACACAAATGAGTCATGCGTCTGGCAGGAACAGCCGAGCAGTCGACAGTGATGACAGACCCTGCTGGCAGGCAGGCTGAGGCTGCCTCTGGAGCAGCGTCTCCAGCTCTCCAGTCTGCATCCAGTGCAACCCGAGTCCTTCCGGAGTCCCTCCCCCTCTGGGCTCCCCCCACCCCCACGGGGCCCCTGGTGTGTGATGCTCAGGAAGGCACATGGGGATGGTGTGGCCGGATGCAGAGCCGGGGTGCCTGCCCTTGGCTCCATCTCCCTGCTGTCTGCTGTCATGCTGTGACCCGCTGCCTTCGCTGTGCTGCCCTGCAAGCTCTGCCACGGCTTGCTGGTCTAGGCACCGGCACAAGAATCAGGCTTCTGCAGGTGGCTGGGCTGCAGCTGACTGGGAGGCTCGAGTGCTCTCCAGTGCCGTGTTGTGACCATTTGCCCTGCACTTCTTGCCACTCAGACTTTTCCTCAGGATGACACGGGTGTTCATGGGCCATGCTCCCGCAGCTAGGCATCCCCACTGCCCTGCAGGGGTCATGTGAGAGTGTGTCAGGGACTTGCCTTGAAATCCGGGTGATTTGAGACCCTTTTTATGTGTTGATGGCCACTTCATTGTTTTCCTAAATGGCCTGTCCACATTTAATGTCCAGTTAAGTTGATCTTGGATGTTTTTTCCTGTAGTTTTTCCACATGTATTCTGGATCTCAGACCCTTGGATTGTGTTAGGTATATCAACTCAACTGCAACCGTGCCATTGGTTAGGAACGCTTTTAACTTTACTGTAGTAAAATGTATACAGATGCCCCTTGTCTCACAATGGGCTCACAATCCTGACAAGCCCCTTATTCGCTGAAAACACGTTCAGTACCCTTCACCTACCTGGCATCATGGCCAGCAACACAGTACTATCCTCCCTCCATATCCACAGTGGATTGGTTCCAGAACTCCCCATGGATACCAGACACCTCAGAAAATGGCTCAGTGTTTACATACAACTTTTGCATATCCTCCCCTTATTTCAGATTATCTCTAATTACTTACAACACTTAATACAATGCAAATGCTATGTAAATAGATGTATAGCCCAGCATGGTGGTACACACCTGTAATCCCAGTACTTGGGAGGCTGAGATAGGAGTACCATAAGTTCGAGGACAACCTCACCAACCTAGCATGACCCTCTTCCAAAACAAAAAAATAGAAAGGGCTGGGGGTGTAGCTTAGAAGTAGAGTCCTCCCCTAGGTTCATTCCCCAGTACCATACATGCATGTCCCCACACACATGTGTAATCGCACACACACATACACACACACACACACACACAGTTGTTGAATTATTGTTTAGGGAATAATAACAAGAAAGAAATGTCTGTGCGGCCACTGTGCACCTCTGTGCAGTTCTGTTCTGGCTGGTGGAATCCACAGATGTAAAGCTCACATGCCTTTGTGGTCCTGTGCTGCCTGGGAGCTGAGGCTCACTGTTGCATCCCAGCATCACCAGAGATTATCACACCATTTTAATCACTTGCCAGAGAAGAGCAAAGCCCAAGTAAGGTATCTAATGAATGTGCATCACTTTGAACCACAAGCCAGGAACTTCCTGCAAATAACTTCCTTTATGGCCTTTTCCCCCCAGTACTGGGGATTATACCCAGGGCCCTCCCACCTGCTAGGCTAGGCCAGTGCTGAGCTTCAACTATATCCCTTGCCTGTTGTTGTTTTGTTTTTTCATAGTACTGGGGATTAAACCGGGGGCTCTTGACCCCTTTTTTTTTTTTTTGCAGTACTCAAGATTGAACCCAGGGGCATTCTACCTCTGATCTACACCCCCAGCCCTATTTTTCTCAGCCTCTGGGCCCCTCAGTGCCTGTCTGCCAGTCCCTGCTGACTTCCCTCAGGTCTTCCCATCCACCAGGCCTCCTCCTGGATGTGTGAGTTCTGCTTCTCTCCCATCTATTGACTTTTATTTCAGTTAGTTACTCTTTTTTCCACCCACTCTTCCAAATAGGTTATTTTTTTAACCAACAAAACCTGTTCTTCCTGTGAGGGTTACTCAACTTCCTTGATCTCCAGAGACCTTCACTTGGCCTGCAGTCCTTAGAGGGCTCAGCTACCTTCAGTCCTTCAGGAACAGGGCCCCGTTCATGGAGTTAGCAGGCTGCTTTTCACCTTGCTCATATGTCTCTTGAGCTGTCTTCGGTGGTTGCCCACATACTGGATGCTGGAGCTCAGGGCCTGAGGTGTGGGATTCCCAAAAGGAGCTGGGCTGTGCCTTGGTTGCACCCAGTCCTCTTCAACCCGAGGTGCCCTGGGCCCAGTCTTGCATCCTGCAAGTCTCAGCACCTTGAGGCCCACTATCCGGGCCACTTCAGCCCATTAATGCCCCAAGGCCTGAGCAACCAATGCCTCAGACACCATCCCACAGAGATGCAAAAACCGTTTTTAAGCAGCAAACATACATCTCATTTTTTAACTGTTGTGTTTTCTCTGTCATTGCTATGTGCTTGTAGAGAGATGGGAGATTTTCCACATGAAACTTGGCCCTGCTAAGTGTTGACCCCTTCCCCTAGTTTATCTAAAATTGGGCTTTGTAGCCGGGCATGATGGTGCACACCTTGTAATCCCAGTACTTGGGAGACTGAGATGGGAGGATTGCAGGTTCATGGCCAGCCTCAGCAACTTAGCAGACCCTCTTTCAAAATAAAAAATAAAAAGGGCTGGGGGTGTAGCTCAGAGGTAGAGTGCCCCTGGGTTCAATCCCTAATTTCATAAAAAATAAATGAATAAAATTGGGCTTTGTGTCTTAATCAATTTAGACTTGAATAGCTATGATGTATAATTGAAAACCAGCATTGTTCATTGGTTAGTATTTGGTTTATGCTGTGATAAGCTGCATAATTCAAAAGCAATATTGTACATTGGTGTCAGCGGTAATCCCAGGACTCTGGAGGCTAAGACAGGAGGATCACAGGTTCAAGGCCAGCCTCAGCAACTCAGCGAGACTGAGCCTGTTTCAAAATAAATAAATAGCCGGGCGTGGTGGTGCACGCTTGTAATCCCAGTACTTGGGAGGCTGAGAAAGAGGATCACAGGTTCACAGCCAGCCTCAGCTATTTCATGAGGCCCTCCACAACTTAGTGAGACCCTGTTTCAAAGTAAAGAATGAAAAATAGGGCTGAAGGTGTAGCTTGGAGGTAGAATGCCCTTGGTTCAATCCCCAGTACCGCAATAAATAAGTAAACAAACAAACATATATATACATATATATATGTATATATATATACACATACATACATAGTATTTGGCTTATGCTGATAGGTAAAAAACTGATCTGATTTGTACAATGTTATCTTTAATCTTTTAACCTGTTTTAAAGGTGGAGAAAATAAAAATTCTTCTGCGGAATGTTGACTTGATGGACATAAAGGTTGGATCAGTAGAGGAATTTCAAGGGCAAGAATATCTGGTCATCGTCATTTCAACTGTAGGTATTCCTGTTTGTGTTGGGGTATGTGGGCTTGAAGGTGCGTGATGTTTATTGGGTGCTGGATACCTTCAATATAAAATGGCAGAGCCTGATCCCTAGCACAGACCACACTGCAGAGTGGAGACTTTTCTAGACCCAGCTGGGAAGTTATTTAATAAACACTTCAAAGACCAGGAGACAAAGGTGAACAAAAAGGGTCCAGGAAGAAACGGTAAACATGTGAGGAAGGACGTGGGGCAGATGCCGGCAAGGAGCCGCCAGCCACACCGCGCCTACAGCTCCGTCTAGTGAGAGCTGAGCCTGACTCTCACGTTAATTACAGGTGAGTGAGTCCAAATACAAAGAAGACAAGGCTGGGCGCAGTGGGGCATACTTGTAACCCCAGCTACTGGAGAAGAATGAGGAAGGATGTTCACAGACCCAGGCCAGCCTGGCAAATAACCAAGACTCTTCTCAAGATACATTCTTTTTTTTTTTTTTTTTTTTTTTTGCGGTACTGGGGATTGAACTCAGGGGCATTCTACCTCCGAGCTACACCCCCAGCCCTATTTTTTATTCTTTATTTTGAAATAGGGTCTCGGTAAGTTATGGAGTGCCTCACTAGGTAACTGAGGCTGGCCACGAACCCGGATCCTCCGGTCTCAGCCTCCCGAATGCTGGGATTACAAGCGTGCACCACCACGCCCGGCTCCTCAAGATACATTCTTAAAAAAGGGCTGGGGATGCAGCTCAGTGGTAGAGTATCCTGGGTTCAGTCTCAAGCACAAAGAAAAGAAGAGTAAAGAGGGAAAAGAAAAAAGAAGCAGCACCTAAACCCTACTGCCTGGAGATAACCTGTTAGCATTTGGGGTCTTCCTCTCCTTAGACAGAATGGCAATGAGTCTATGCTCCCCTACTTGTTAACCTAAAACAGGTCATGCTGCTGTTTACCCTTTCTAAATGTTTTTGTTTTTCAGGTCAGGTCAAATGAAGATAGATTTGAAGATGATCGATATTTTTTGGGTTTCTTATCCAACTCAAAAAGATTTAATGTTGCAATCACCAGACCCAAGGCCTTGCTGATCGTGCTAGGAAACCCTCATGTGCTTGTCAGAGTGAGTGTACAGGACACTGGGCGGTGGCTCCCTTGAGGACAGAGGGCTCAGGAAGGGTCCAGGTCACCCTGCAAGAACCACTGAGCCATCTAAGAGAGGCCTGGACCAGGAGACTTGGGCGCAGCTGGCCTAATGCTGGCTCCTTCTGTTTCCACAGGACCCCTGCTTTGGTGCTTTGCTGGAGTACAGTGTTACAAATGGCGTCTACACAGGGTGTGATCTCCCTCCCGAGCTGCAGGCTCTACAACAGTGAGTGCCCCTGTTACCTTCCGAAAGGATGGGCTGGCTTCCTGAGCCCCGCCCCCCTTCTCTGCTGCTCCTCACTCAGGAATCCCCACTCCACACCTGCTGCAGCATCCGGATGGCAGCGGCGGCTCTCCCCTGGACACTTGGGGACCCTCACACACATAGAGAGGGAAACAAAGCGCCCCTTGTAAAAACCCCTGCAGAAGCCAAACTCCATGCACTGGCTTCTCCCCTGCAGCTGTGATTAGATGGTGGTGACTCCTGCCCAATGGTGCCAGCCTCCAGGACAGAGGAATTGGGCCGACTTGAAGCGCAGAGAAGGCCAGCATGCAGAGACCCTGAACCTGTGCCTGTGGACCCCTGGCCCTGCCTGGCGACCTTCCTGTTTCTGTGTGTTCCATGACTCCTGCAGCCCCATGTCTTGCACCTGTGGGTGTTGGTGTGGGGAGGGGCCGCCATGTTGGCCAGGCTGGCCCTGCTCCCACTGCTGACCTTGATGCACGCCAGCTTGTTCCTGCCACTGGGCAGTCACTGCCACTAGCACCACCCCCCCTCGCACAAATAAACACTGAAGTGAACCCATCCCCCTTCCCATCTCAGAATGCGCCTGTGTCAATGATCAGGGTCTTCATGTGGCCTCTGCATCCTCCTGAGTCAGCCAGGCGAGGAAGCACGCAGGTCACCAGCTCCACTTGGCTGAGAGCTGCAGACCACAGCTGGCCTTGCAGAGCCCACAGGGTCAGTGAGTGCCCCCAGGGACCCAGGCCTTGGTGCTTCTGGAAGGATGCGGCAGGCAGAGGCGGCATTGGCCGATCCCTGCTCCACAGAGACCCCAAGCTCTTGGTATGTTCATGAGTCGGGCGGGCTCCTTGTCAGCCAGGCTAGGCTGCGTGCAGAAGAAGAACATCACTGAGCCCTCTGCCCTGGCTGATAGGAGAGGCTCTGCCACGGTCATCTCCACTGGAGGCATGGCTACTGAAGTTGCAGCACTTGAGATTGGCCCTTTTCAAAATCCAGGAAGGAGCCAGGTGTGGTGGCGCAGGCTTGTAATCCCAGCACTTGGGAAGCTGAGACAGGAGCACAGGTTCATAGCCAGCCTCAGCTACTTATTGAGGCCCTCTGCAACTTAGTGAGACCCTTTTTCAAAATAAAAAAATAGGGCTGGAGGTATAGCTCAGAGGTAGAGTGCCCCTGGGTTCAATTCCCAGTGCTGCAAAACCCAGGAAGGGATAGTGCCAGGGCCCAGCCCGTTGTGAGCGAGTGAAGTCTGTGTGGTTAAATGGGGTCCTCCCAGTTCTGCAGCACCCCTCCCACCACAGGACAGAGTTGATGGGGCCTGCAGGGGCTGGCACAGTGCCGTGAGGAGGCTCCTTATCCTACGAGCCTGCACCCCTCTTGTCGTGTCTCCCTACAGAGACACCTGGCCCTGCCCAGGTGCAGCACTAGGGCCAGGAGGCCAGAGGGACAAGCCCTAGAGAGGAAACGGCTGGGGCCTACCACCCCTGGGACCAGAATGGGCAAGGTACCCGCTCCAGGTGAACAGAGAACTTGTGGAGAGGCGCTTGGTCCCGATGGAATGAGAGCAGCTGAGGCCAGCAGAGTGTTTCCGTCCCTCGTCCATTCCACTTGGCGGCTGCAGGATGCCCTCAGCGCAGGAGTGAGCACTCCCCAACCTTTGGCCTCAGGGCCTTTGCATTTTCTCCTCTGCTTAAAGCCTGGTCCAAGCCAGGCGTAGTGGCACACACTTGTAATCCCAGTATTTGGGAGGCTGAGAATGGAGGATTTCAGGTTCATGGCCAGCCTCAGCAACTTAGGCCCTCTGCAACTTAGTAAGACACTTTCAAATTAAAAAAAAAAAAAAAGAATAATAGGGTCAAGGTGTAGTTCAGGGGTAGAATGCCCCTGGGTTCCATCCCCAGTACCACAAAAAAATAATAATAATAAAAATAAAGCCTAAGCTGGGCATGGTGACGCACGCTTGTAATCCCGGCATTTGGGAGGCTGACACCGGAGGATACAGGTTCGTGGCCAGCCTCAGCTACCTAGTGAGGCCCTCTGCAACTTAGTGAGACCCTGTTTCAAAATAAGGAATAAAAAATAGGGCTGGGGGTATAGCTCAGAGGTAGAATGCCCCTGAGTTCAATCCCCAGTACCGCCAAAAAAAAAAAAAAAAAAATGCTGTTCTCCATGTCCTTTGCATGACTCTTCTCATCCCATCGCTGTCTGGCCTCTATCATAAACAGTGAACCACGGGCAGCCATGAGGAGGCCTTAAAGGCTGGCTATGGAAGCACGTGAGTGCAGGCACAGGGACAAGCCTGACACCAGTAGGTGGCCAGTGGGTCCCAGGAGGGCCTGGGAGGGAGCCAGCGGCCAAGCCTGCAAGGCTGGGTCCCTGTCCTGCGCCATTGGTGATAGGACCTGCCTGTCCTTCCTCCAGCGTGTTCCTCCCATACCCAGCTGCATCCCCTCGCCCTTGCCTACCCCAGAAATGTCCACAGACAGTCCAGGGCTGCGCCCACAACCTGCTGTGGCTTGGTAGCCTGGATACACTAGCACAGGAAAAGGGGGAGGCAGGTGTAGGCCCGCACCTCAAGGACCCCAGGGCAAGAGCAGGGTGTCCTGCACACAGGCTGGTGGGAGACCAGGTGAGATCCCCGGGAGGACTCGGTGCTCCTGTGTGCTGAGGACAGGACAGAGCAGGCAGGAGCCTGGGTGGCCTTTGGATGGGGGGGGGGGGTACTGGAAGTACAGGGGAGCACAGAGGCCCTGCCCTGAAGGGAGGCAGAGCTGCCCAGGCCAGCAGGGGCCACCTGGGCAGCCACAGTACACTCACATGGAGGTTTTGAGTATAAACATGTGCTTGGAGATCCCCTGAAAGAAACTTGAAGACAGTGTGTCTTCCTTTGTTTTCAAGTTATCTAAAATTTTCTTTCAGTGTGTGTGTGTATTACTAGAGATTGAACCCAAGGGCATTCTACTTCCAAGCTACATGTCCTCAGCCCTTTTTACTTTTTGTCTTGAAACAAAATTCCTGCAGCAGTCTGGTTAAATTCCTGCAGCAGTCTGGTTAAATTCCTGCAGCTAGTCTCGAACCTACAATCCTCCTATCTCAGCCTCCCAACTACTGGGATTACAGGCATGCACCACAGCATCCAGCTTCCTTCACTTTTAAGAGCTGCTCACAGCTGGGCATGGTGGCACATACTTGTAATCCTAGTACTTGGGAGGCTGAGACAGAATTGCAGGTTTGAGGACAGCCTCAGCAATTTAATGAGGCGCTCAGCAACATAGTGAGAAAGTGTTTCCAAATAAGAAATAAAACCAGTCTAGGGGTGTAGCTCAGAGGTAGAATGCCTCTGGGTTCAATTCCCAGTACCATAAAAAACAAAAATAAAGCTGCTCAGGATGTCTTTCCCAATGCACTGTAAATATTGAGGAACTTGATACTATTTGGGGTGAAATGAAAGTGTCATACATGTGACAGTGCCATCACCCAGTAGGCTCAGGGCACCAATGAGCTGTTCCCCACAGCTGGAACCTTTGCTCTGCCCCCTCCTCCTCTAACTCATAGTCCCATCCTATTCCCTATAAGCTTCCATCCCAGTGCAAAACCTGATACATTTGAAAGTTGAGGGCACCATGCGTCCTTCCTGTTCTCCTGGGCACATATGGAATTTTGACCCCACTGCCCCACAGCCTCTGGTATGTGAAGACAATGAGTTCCAGGCAATGTGGCTTGAGCAGAAGGGACATGATTTGATGCAGAGGCTTTAAGGGTGGAGTGCTGCTCACCACTGCTGCCCCCTGCTGGCCACCTAGCTGCACACTGGGGTAGTGGATGCTGTTCCAGAGTAAGGATATGAGGACAGAGCCCCCTGGAGTCCTGAGATCTGCAGGGGTATGGAACAACCCTGAGCTGTTGAGGCCATTAAATAGTGGGGAGCCAGGGGCTGTGGGGCATGTCTGTACTCCCAGTACTTGGGAGGCTGAGCCAGGAGAACCGCAAGTTCAATGCCAGCCTCAGCAATTTAGTAAAACCCTCAGCAACCTAACAAAACCCTGTTTTAAAATAAAAAGGGCGGAGGTAGAATGCCCCTGGATTCAATCCCCAGTACAACAAAAGTAAATAAATAAAAATCAGCATTGTGTTTGTGCAGCATGACCTGGCCTATCCTTACTAAAGACATTTTAGCTTACCTCTTCTGCTCCTTGGAGACAAATTTACATATACAATGAGAACTTAGTTTTGATTTGTGAAGCCACAAGGTTGAGTGAGTATGGTGGTAAGAGTTCATCTTTTTTCCTCCCATGGTACTGAGGATTGAACCCAGGGGCATTCTACCTCCCGACTACACCCCCAGCCCTTTTGTCTTTTTTTGCTTTTCCTTTTGAAACTGGGTCTTGCTAGATTGCTGACAGTCTCGCTCTGTGGCTGAGGCTGTCCTTGAATCTGAGATCCTCCTATCTCTGCCTCTCAAGTAATGGGATTACAGGCCTGCTACACCACTCCTGACTTATCTGTCATTCTTACCATTAATTATAAGTACACCTGGGACATTCTACCTCTGAGCTACACCCCAGCCCTATTTTCTACTCCTTATTTTGAAACAGGGTCTCACTAAGTTGCAGAGGGCCTCACTAAGTAGCTGAGGCTGTCTTTGAACCTGTGATCCTACTGTCTCACCTCCCAAGTACTAGGATTGCAAGTATGCATCACCATACCTGGTCCAGATTTCATAAATAAACACAGAAGTGAAGTTGAATTTAAAATGCATCCCTTTTGGGGGGCACTGAGAATTGAACTCAGGAGCATTCTACCTCTAATCTATATACCCAGGCCCTCCCCTTTTTTAAATCCTGAAACAGGGTCTTGCTACATTGCTGAGACTATCCTTGAACCTGCAGTCCATGTCTCCATGGGAGGATATCACTTAGGGCTGGAATGAGACAGCCTGTTTTGCACCCTCATGGATCTTAAAAGCTGAGAAAACCTGTTCACCTCGTGCAGGAATGGGGGTGAAAGTTTACTATAGTACTTTCAACCAGTCAGGAACCTGCTGGTCAGCGCCATGTTTGTGCTGCCCCAAAAGGACAAGCTACTCCCCTGGTGCAGCTTCTTCCCCAGACAGGATTTGGAAAGGGCTTCCTCCAGTCTGGGCTCCCTAACCCTCATTCCCCACTCCACCCACGTGTTCTCCAGGAAGGCAGCTCCAAAGATCGAGAGGTCAGGGTCTCCGAAGAGTTGAGCCCCTGCCAGGCATGGTGTTGCTCGCTTTTAATCCCAGTACTTGGGAGACTGAGACAGGAGGATTGCAGTTTCAATGCCAGCCTCAGCTACTTAGGCCCTCCGCAACTTAGTGAGTCCCTGTTTCAAAATAAAGAATAAAAATTAGGGCTGGGAGTGTAGCTCAGAGGTAGAATGCTCCTGGGCTCAATCCCCAGTTCCGCAAAAAATAAAATTAAAAAATAAAAATATAGGGCTGGGGGTGTGTAGCCCCGAGGTAGAATGCCCCTGGATTTAATCTCCAGTACCACAAAAAAAAGTTGAGCCCTGTCCAGGAAGCCATTAAGGACCTGGGCTCTGGTCCTCACCCCACATGTGCCCAGGACTCTCTCCAGGAACAAGGACAGCATCAAGTGGCTGCAGTGGGTGATAAAGGCAGGGACCTGGGCCCTTTCCCTCAAGCTCCTGCTGCTTCCTCTGCTAGATGCAAGACAGTAGCTGTCCAGACATTCTTACAGGGCTCCATCCACTCCTTCATTACCGGTACTTAGCACCCACTGTATTCCAGATGCAGCCCCGGGCATGGGGGCGCCACGCCAAGCAAAACAAATGTTGCAGCTCTACAACCTGGCACACCAAGAGAGCACAGCTAGAAATCAGTAGCATCCCCTGTGCCAGAACAACCAATAAAATGCATAACAAAAAATAGGATGCCATTTATAGAGGAAAACTATGATGCATCTAGGAAATAATCTAGTGAACTAATGCAATAAGACCTTTACAGAGGGAGCATTTGAATTCCATTACAAGATACAGAGATTAAATAAATGGAGAAATGTACTAAGTTCATGGATATTATTTAGTACAGATTTCAGTTTTCCTCAAAGCTATACATTCAAGGCAATCTCGATGTTCCAGCTAGATATATTTTTCAGAAACTTGACTAAGTCATTCTAAAATACATATGGAAAAATAAAGTCCATGAATACTACATCAATATTGAAAAAAAGCCGGGCATGGTGGCGCATGCTTGTACTCCCAGTACTTGGGAGACTGAGACAGGAAGAATGCAGGTTCACAGCCAGCCTCAGCTACTTAGTGAGGCCTTGTTTCAAAATAAAGAATAAAAAATAGGACTGAGGGTGTAGCTTGGAGATAGAATGCCCCTGGGTTCAGTCCCCAGTTACCCCCCCCCAAAAAAAAAAACTACGAACCAGAAAGAGATGGTTTTGACCCCATCAAAATTAAGGGTCTCAGCCAGGCTTGGTGGTGTATGCCCAGTACTTGGGAGGCTAAGACAGGAGGATCACAGGTTTGAGGCCAGCCTCAAGCAACTTAGCAATACTCTGTTTAAAAAAAAAAAAAAGTTTAAAGGACTAGGGGTGTAACTTGAGGGCAGAATGCCCTGGTTTCAACCCCTAGTTGAAATAAAATAAAAATAGCATGGTTCTCTATTTGGACCTTATGAATAAAGCCAACAGTCTTGGAGGGGCATGCACAGCTGGTTCAGAAAGGGCCAACATCTGGAAAGGATAAGGAAGTGGACTACCAGAGAATGACGGGAGCCCAGAGACACGGTCAGGGTTTGAGCAGCCAATGTGCACAAATTACAGTCGTCGGAAAAGGGCAGACAGAAAACACTGGGACACACTCCACTGCGCATGGGGACACTGGAAGGAGCGCTGGTGCCTGGCAGCCAGCCGCGGGCGTGGTGGGCTCAGCCCTCCTGGGGGGCTCAGGAAGGACCCAGGCAACTCCACCCTGGGGAACCTGGGTGCCGGCTTATCTGGGTGTCTGGGTTATCTGAGGGGCTCGTGGGGGAGCTGGACAAAGCGGATTCAGCAGGGAGTAAGTGGAGAGTAAAACCCAGACGCAGGGCCTTTAGGAGCAGAGAGGCACAGACCTTCAGCTACAGGCCAGGCTGGCACAGAAGATCCCCTCCCGCCCACAGGTGTGGCAGGGGGCCACAGGGCTGCTTGCGTGAATGCTGGGGTGTGAAGTGCTGTAGGCAGTAAAAACTCCAAGCAAACCAAGTAACTTCCAAATTCAGAGGAAGGGGCAGCAGTGGAGGAGACACTGGGCCAGAGGGTCCCGCTCCCGCCCCCCGCCGCCGGTGCCCGAGGCTGCACTCAAGTGGGTGCGCAGTGGCTTCCGAGGAGACCACGGCACGTGTGGCCTGGGGTGCGGGCGAGGGTCGGGAAAGTGGCCGGAGAATGCTGGCGAGAGGGATGCGGCGGTGGGGAGCAGGTGGACCCGCACGGCTGGCGTCGCGCCCCGGCAGTGCGCTGTGTGGCTGCGAGTCGGGGGCGATGGCTGCGGTGGTCAGGGGGCGCAGGGGAGGACGCCCGCCGGGAAGGGGAGGTCTGGCCTCCCTGCCCGAATCTGCAGATCCCCGGAGACGGAGCCTCAGCGCCCCCCGCGGGGCCCGGGCGAGCGCCACCGACCCCAGGGCCGCGGCGCGGCGACGGCTCCGGCTCCTCCGCGCGCCCCCATCGCCCGCGCGCCCCCGCCCGCGCCCAGGCCGAGGTGGCCCGCCCGCCCGCCGGGTCTTCGGCGGCGGGGCCGGCCACTACTAACTCCTTCCATTCAATTCAAATATCTTTTTGCAAAGTCATCGCCGGCGCCGCATCCACGCGGGGGGAGGGGGCGGAGCCACGCCGCCGAGTCGCCGCAGGTAAACAGCCCCCTCCCCGCGGGAGCGGCCGCGCGGCCGGGGCCCGAGAGCCGCCGCCGCCCCCGGGAGGCTCGCGGGGCGCCGGCCGGCTGCAGCGCGGCGGCGGGGGCGGCGGCGGCCCGACCCCTCCCGCGGGGCGGCGGACCCCCGGCCCTGCGCGGCGCCGCGTCCCGGCCGACCTCCCGCGCCCGGCGCCCCGCGCCCCCGCGGCCGCCCGCCGCCCCGCGCCCCGCGCCCCGGCGCCCCCGCCCCGCCCCGCGCGCGCCCGCGCCCCCCGCCCGCGCCCCGCCGGGCCGCGCCCCCGCCCCCCATGCACCACCTCCTGGAGCAGTCGGCGGACATGGCGACCGCGCTGCTGGCGGGCGAGAAGCTGCGGGAGCTGATATTGCCGGGCGCGCAGGACGACAAGGCGGGCGCGCTGGCCGCGCTGCTGCTGCAGCTCAAGCTGGAACTGCCGTTCGACCGCGTGGTCACCATCGGCACGGTGCTCGTGCCCATCCTGCTGGTCACCCTGGTCTTCACCAAGAACTTCGCAGGTGAGGCGGCGCGTCCGCAGGTGTCCGGCTCGGGGGCTCCCCGCGCCCCCTCTCTGCGCCCCACGGCTCCCTGAGCCGGGCCGCCCGGGTCTCCCTCCAGACCTTCGGCCACACCCTAGCCTGGCGTGGCAGGTGCGGGTAGGGCGGCCCTGAGACCCCCTCCTCTGTTTTACGGTGTTGCACTTTCCCTCCTCAAGCTGGGGGGTGGGGGGGGGAGGCCTGTCCTGCACCTGCTGGTCTCAGGTGTGAAAGGGCCATGGGGTCAGTGATGTAGAATGGCTCAGCGGGGTCCTGGGGATTGGAGGAATGGCCAGGTGAGGACCCGAAAAGGATCCTATAGGGTTGAGAGTGGAGAGCCCCTGCGAAGGGGTGGTGGAGACTCCACGCTGCTGGGCAGGACCAGGGGTGCTGGACCCTTGGGGGTGGGGGGACGTAGAGGCGCCTGGAGGAGCAGGTGGAGATGCCAGGAGCCTTGGAAGGTTGGCCGCAGGGGCCAGGCAGAGTGGGCCCTGGAGGCAGCATCAGGCACCGATGGCTGAGCAGGCGGCTCAGAGACACGAGGCCCATGCAGGCAGAAGCGGGAGGCACCAGGGTAGGGCGAGCAGGATGAGAGGCCGGGATGTCAGGTCAGCAGAACTAGGGCTGGGTTACGAGGGAGCACTGGGGTCTCAGGTGATGCTCAGGTGTGCACAGGTGCTCGCAGTGGCGCCTCCTAATGAGAAATGGCCTGGACAGAGGTCGGGGAGCCAGCCTGTAAGGCGCTGGGGGACAGGGCTCCTGGTGCTGCAGTCCTTCCTGGGGTGGGGAGGGACAGGTGGAGGTGAGCAGCTGGAGACAGGAAGTGGCACCCCCACCTGGGGTTGGTGGAGGCAGGGAGGCTGCGGGTCGAGGTATTCAGCAGTCATGCTTATAGCCTAGAGGTGCCAGTCTGCAGGAGGGGGGCTGTTGGGGTTCCTGTGTGCCCCCAAGGGACACCTGCAGCGCTCCCCTCTGCATCCCCTGGGTAAGGAAGGCAGACGCTGCCTTGGCGTCTGGTTCTTCACAGACCTCCACAGGTGCCCCAGGTTTTAGGAGACCTGGTGACGGAGAGACATGAACTAGACCTGACAGCAGGCTTTGTCCAGGCTGCCCAGTCCACCCCGGGGTGGAAGACACTCTGCTGGTCTCCCTCCGTGGACATTGGTGTCCAACTCGGGATTAGAGGCTCCCGTGGGCTGGACAGGAGGCCCAGCAGGTCAGACCCAAGCAGCGTGCGCTCATGCAGTGGGGCCTCGGGTCACGCCCAGGTGTGCATGCACAGGCCACCGGGCCTCCTGCACACTGCAGTCACATACCACAGCTGGGTGGCTTAAAACAACAGAACTTGAGCCTGGTGGTGCACTTTTGTAATCCCAGTACTTGGAAGGTTGAGACAGGAGGATCGCAGGTTTGAAGCCAGCCTCAACAACTTAGGCTCTCAGCAAATAAAAAAAAAAAAAAATGAAATAGATCAGGGGGTATAGCCCAGAAGTAAAAGGCCCCTGGGTTCTATCCCCAGTACCATCAAAAAAAAAAAAAAAGGAAACTTAGCCAGGCATGGTGGTGTACACCTGTAATTCCAGTATTTGGGAGGCTGAGACAGGAGGTACAAGGTTGGCCTCAGCAATTTAGTGAGAACCCCAGCAACTTAGCGAGTGTCTGTTTCAAAATAAAAAGGGCTGGGGGTGTAGCTCGGAAGTAGAGTGCTCCTGGGTTCAATCCCCATTACCAAAAAACAAAACAGAAAAGCCAGCAATGCCAACTCTAGGTGTGGGCAGGGCGGGGCTCCCTCGCAAGCTCACTGCCACCCTGATGTTCTTTGCCTCGGCAGCCTTACCTTGCTCTGCGTCTGTCCCCGCCAGGTGAGGAGCAGGGCAGGGCAGGGCATCCTCCCCTGGGCCCAGCCTCCTCCTCCACCATGACCTGGCTCAACTTGACTGCACCTGCGGGGGCTGTGGACAGGAAGTGCACAGGCACAGGACGTCAGCATCTGGGGGGGGGGGGGCACCACAGCCTCCTAGGGCAGACCCAGACGTGGGTATCTACATGGTCTCCACCAGGAGGGGCCCTTACCTGGGCCCCACATTCTGACATCCCACTGAGCTCTGCTGATCACCCGTGAGCCTCAACTCGGCCCACGTCCAGCTGGGCTTAGGGGGCTGCAGCCTCTCCAGGTGCACCCCTGGTCCAGGGCCTGTTCCTCATTCCCCACTTGGGGCCCCTACGCCCAGGCCCTTCCACCTATGTGGTGCTGTGCCCCCTGCAGATTTGGGGGGATCGCTGGCATGGATGGCATGGGGCTCTGAGCGGCAGAAGCTACCTGGTTGGTTCCGAGATAGTGGGGCTGAAGAAGGCTCCCGGGCTACTGGAGAGCCTACAAGCTCCGGCCTCCTGCCCCCCCCCCTTCCAAGCATTGGCTGCTTCTCTGCTGGCCTCAACAGGGCTTCCGGGGGCTCTTCAAAGTCCTGGAGCCTCACAGACCTGGAAACATCCAGAGTCTCTCCGACATCCGCAGACCCAGGCGTATGGGAGAGCGGGCCTTGCAGGTGGGCGCCTCGAGTGGCCCCGGAGTGCGCCTCCAGGGCCCTGACGACTACGGGGCCACGAGGCGGGGGTGGGGTCAGAAGCTCTGGCCTTTCAGGAAAGGCCCTCACCCCTCGGCGCTGGATAAGAGCACCCCTGGGACCACTGCCAGGGTCCTGAGAAGCAACCACCCCGAAGGGGCTGTGTGGGTGCACACCCCTGGCCCCACACCTACATCTGGCTGCCAGAGGAGGCAGGTGCAGGGCTGTGGGGTGAGCCCCTCCGCCCACCTGAGCCTGGGCTCTCAGCGGCTGGACTAGACCCTGGACAAGGCTGCTGTGGACCCACAAGGGTGCTGGGCCCTCCCCGTGTGCCCTGGTCTGCATAGGGAACATGGGTGAGAACATTGTGCGTCACCTTGCGGGGTGGTGATGAGGCAGTGCTGGTGGCACAGGGTTAGCCCTCATCCACCTCGGCCTTGGGTGTATGCAGTGTCCTCGTGTGTGTGTGTGTGTGTGTTGCCGGGGATAGAACCCAGGGACATTCTACCTCCAAGCTATACTGCCAGCCGTATTTTATTTTTTTATTTGGAAACAGGGCCTCACACAGTTGCTGAGAGCCTTGCTAAGTCACCAAGGCTGGCTCCCAACCTGCAATTCTCCTGTCTCAGCCTCCCAAGTACAAGGATTACAGGGGTGCACCCCTCCCCCAGCTTCCAGTGTCCTCTTGCAGGGGTCCTGGCCGCCTCTCTCAGAGGCCACTGACCTCACCCCACAGAGCTCGAGGTGGAGGTGCTAGACCTGGGAAGAGCCCCGTCCCTCCCACCCTGAGGCCAGCTGGCCATGGTCACGCTCTGGGTGATGGGGCCAGGGTCTAGCCAGAGGAAGCACCCCCCACGGAGCCAGGGAGCTCTGGAAGGGTGTCGCTCCCCAAGGAGCCGGGGAGGAAAGGGCTGGGAGGCACCAGCTCCACTGCCCAGCACTGTGGGCTTGTGCAGGCTGGACGACCCCAGATGGGCATCGGGAGGGAGTGGAGAACCTCAGGAGGGCTGGGGGGGCACTGTCCCGGGCTGGGCCAGGGCCAGCACACAAATCCGCAGCCATGGGGGTGTGCGCTGGTGCTCAGCGCCCCTCTTCCCTGTGGCTTGCAGGTGGGAGTCGCCAGGACAGGTGGACAGGCTGGCCAGGCTCCCAGTGTCCTTGAGGGAGAGGACCCTGCAGATCTCACTCTGCCAGGCAGGGATGGGCATGTGGCCTCAGAGGAGTCTCAAAGGAGGGGCCTCAGAGTCTGGACTGGGCATTGGGTCCCTGCCACCTGCACACCTCCCAGACCCTGGTTACCTGCTGTGCCGTCAGGAGCACCAGGTGGCTCTGCAGGTGTGGGCAGACTGAGGAGGAGGTTGGCCTGGAATGCTACCAGCCCCTTGGGGCCAGGCCTCAGTGGCCCTGGGGAGCCCCCCAGCATCCTTGACTGAGCAGATGAGGAAACTGAGGGTCAGGGTAGCAGACAGGACCCCCTGACCTCCACCACCCGGCACATGGGGAGATGGCGGCAGGCTCTCCAAACCACCCCCCACGCAGCACACCAGGCCACAGGGCGTGGGGGGCCACTCCATCCAGCTCTTCCACCCCAAGAACTCCCTGTGGGGCCAGAGGTTCTGGGGCCCTCTCCGCACTTGCCAGGTACACCCCACTCGGGTGGCTGCAGGGGGAAGGCAAACCCCAGAGAGGAGAGAGACTGCCCTTCGATGGCTCTTAGTTGGGCTGTAAGGACCAAAGACAAGTGAATAAACGCTGTTTTCTTCATCTGGAGAGCTGATCCTGCCCCTGCCCCTGCGGGCCCAGCTCACCAGTGGGCCCTGGATGCCTGTCCTCAAGGGCCTCGGCCATAGGGGGCTGCTTCCGTGGCCAGGCCCCATCTCAGCTGCTCTGAGGAGCCCCAGCCCCGCCCCATCGAGGCAAGGCTCACTCTGTACCTCCTCCAGAGCCCGCTGTGACTCCCAGCCCTGTCTGACACAGTCCGAGGGCCCTGCCCCTGGGGCCCACCCAGGCCTCACCATGTGGACCGGTGGAGGTGCCCCTGGTGGTGGCGATGGCAGCCGAGAGACCTGGGCTAGTCAGTGAGGGGCCGGGCCCCCTGAATACTGCACGGGGTGTCTGTGCCTGGATGTGTAGCTGACCACTCTCCCCGGGCCCCTGGGCCCTGCGCGGTCTCACAGTGAACGGCGGTCTTCCCAGAGAGGGCTGGGTTTGGGCCATCTCTCTCTCTCTCAGGCCTCCAGCCCGGAGCAGACAAACCTGTCAGGCCCTTTGCTTCCCAGGCTGGGCCCCGTGGGGTGAAGGGCCAAAGCCAGAGTATGGAGACTCTGAGCAGCCCCTCCCTGGGGCCAGTGTTTGGGGGTTGAGTGAGACAGCAGGGGCGTGACCCAGGTGGCTGTGGCCTGGTGCCCGGGTGGCTGGCCCTGATCTCTGCAGCGGGGGGACCTCTAGCTCCAGCCTTCACGTTCTACTCCAAGAAATGTTAAAATGCCGATCCCAGCACTAGGCCGAGCGTGGCCTGATGGTGATGTCCTTTGCTTTGCTACCCTCCGCCCCCCCTTCAGTGTGGGTGGCAGATGCCATGTCCAGCTGGTGAGCCTTCCCTGACTGTGCCTCCCTGCATCCAGGTCCCCAGGTTTGCCCCTTCCCAGCACATGGGGTCTTGGAGAGACACCCCTCACCTTCACAGGCAGGCAGGCTGCCCCTGGCCAGGTAGGAGCATCTGTGCCACCCTCGAAGCTCACAGAGGACTCTCTGGCCCAGCACAGAGGCACACATCTATAGTTGCAGCTACTTGGGAGGCTGAAGAAGGAGGGTTGCGAGTTGGAGGCCAGCTTGGGCAATTTAGTGAGGGCCTGTCTTAAAATAAAAAGGACCAGGAGCCAGGCGTAGTGGCACACACTTGTAATCCCAGCACTTGGGGGGCTGAGACAGGAGGATTGCAGGTTCAAGACAGGCCCAGCAAATAATGATACTCTCATCAACCTAACAAGACCCTGTTTCAAAGTAAATATAAAATAGGGCTGGAGGTGTAGCTTGGATCCTGGCACCTGTGGTCCTCCTGTCTCAGCCTCCCAAGCACTGGGATTACAGGCATGCACCACCATGCCTGGCTGTGCACAATCTTTGAGGCATTTGGAGACAGAATACTTGGTACAGACCAGTTCCTGGGGCTGGCAGGGGCAGGCCTTAACCCCCTGGGGGTAAGGAGGGGTCAGGACATGGAGAGGGGAAGCTGGTGGGAGGGGGTGGGGTCTCTTCGGGACACAGCCATCTCTGAGCAAAGTGGAGGTTATGTGGGAGGGGGTCAGAGGGGAGAGGTCAGTGGCTGGTGCAGGAGAGGGGCAGAGCAGGAGGTGACCAGGTACCCCGTGCCCTTCACCCCCAGCCCTAGTCTCCCCCAGGCCAGCCCTGCCTGTTGCTTGAGCTGCACCTCCTCTCTGCCCCCAGAGGAACCCATTTACTGTTACACCCCGCACAACTTCACCCGCGATCAGGCGCTGTACGCCCGCGGCTACTGCTGGACGGAGCTGCGGGACGCGCTGCCCGGCGTGGACGCCAGCCTGTGGCCATCCCTGTTCGAGCACAAGTTCCTGCCCTACGCGCTGCTGGCCTTCGCCGCCATCATGTACGTGCCTGCGCTGGGCTGGGAGTTCCTGGCCTCCACACGCCTCACCTCGGAGCTCAACTTCCTGCTGCAGGAAATCGACAACTGCTACCACCGGGCGGCCGAGGGCCGCGCGCCCAAGATCGAGAAGCAGATCCAATCCAAGGGGCCCGGCATCACGGAGCGCGAGAAGCGCGAGATCATTGAGAACGCGGAGAAGGAGAAGAGCCCCGAGCAGAACCTGTTCGAGAAGTACCTGGAGCGCCGGGGCCGCAGCAACTTCCTGGCCAAGCTGTACCTGGCCCGGCACGTGCTCATCCTGCTGCTCAGCGTGGTGCCCATCTCCTACCTGTGCACCTACTACGCCACCCAGAAGCAGAACGAGTTCACCTGCGCGCTGGGCGCCTCCCCCGACGGGCCGGCCGGCGGCGCGGGGCCCGCGGTGCGCGTGAGCTGCAAGCTGCCCTCCGTGCAGCTGCAGCGGATCATCGCCGGCGTGGACATCGTGCTGCTCTGCTTCATGAACCTCATCATCCTCGTCAACCTCATCCACCTCTTCATCTTCCGCAAGAGCAACTTCATCTTCGACAAGCTGCACAAGGTGGGCATCAAGACGCGCCGGCAGTGGCGCCGCTCCCAGTTCTGCGACATCAACATCCTGGCCATGTTCTGCAATGAGAACCGCGACCACATCAAGTCGCTCAACCGGCTGGACTTCATCACCAACGAGAGCGACCTCATGTACGACAACGTGGTGCGGCAGCTGCTGGCCGCCCTGGCCCAGTCCAACCACGACGCCACGCCCACCGTGCGCGACTCGGGCATCCAGACGGTGGACCCCAGCGCCAACCCCGCCGAGCCCGACGGCTCCGCCGAGCCGCCCGTGGTCAAGCGGCCTCGCAAAAAGATGAAGTGGATCCCCACCAGCAACCCGCTGCCCCAGCCCTTCAGAGAGCAGCTGTCCGTCATGCGCGTGGAAAACAGCAAGGCCGACAAGCCCAAGCCCGTGCGCAGGAAGACGGCCACGGACACGCTCATCGCCCCGCTGCTGGACGCCGGCGCCCGCGCCGCCCACCACTACAAGGGCGGCGGAGGCGACGCGGGCCCGGCCCCCGCGCCCGACAAGAAGCACGCCCGCCACTTCTCCCTAGACGTGCACCCCTACATCCTGGGCACCAAGAAGGCCAAGCCCGAGGCGGTGCCCGCTGCCCTGCCCGCGTCCCGGAGCCAGGAGGGCGGCTTCCTGTCCCAGGCGGAAGAACGTGGGCTGGGCCTGGCCGCGGCACCCACCAAAGGTAGGGAAGAGAGGGGACCCTCACAGAGCGGGGACAGGGAGGGAGGGGGCGCCTGGGGACAGTGTGGGCGAGGCCGAGGGTTGAACAGGCCAAAGCAGGTGGCAGGGCAAGCAGGAGCCTTGGTGGCCCTGGAGCAGAGCTGGGAGGAAGCCCTCCTCCCCAAGAGACCCAGCAGAGGGCAGGGAGGGATGGGCCTGCCAGGCTGCTGTGTGCTGGGGAGTCATGGCCTGCCTCGCTAGCCCAAGAGGCTGAGGGGAGGAGGACCAGCCACCCCCAGGTGCGTTTTGGAGCCATGAGTCCCAGGGGGCCCCCGGGGCGGGCAGCGGGCTGGGGTCCAGCGGCTCTGGGACGGAGTGTGAGGTGCCTCTTGCCTGCCTGTTTGCAGATGCCCCCCTCCCCGAGAAGGACGCCCAGTATCCTGCAGAGCCCGGCCTGCCAGGGCTTCCCTCTGGGGGGTCCTTTCACGTCTGCTCACCCCCTGCGGCCCCAGCTGCGGCCCCTCTGTCACCAGCCAACCCGTGCAAGGCCGACCCCCTCACCATCCTGAGCCGAAACGCCACCCACCCCCTGCTCCACATCAATACACTGTACGAGGCCCGAGAGGAGGAGGAAGGGGGGCCCCACGTGCCCCCGGACATGGGCGACCTCATCCCCATCCCTCCACCCCAGCCCATCCTCATTGCCACCTTCGACGAGCCAAGAACGGTTGTGAGTACTGTGGAGTTTTGAGGGGGCGGACCGCCCTGCCCGGGAAGCCCTCTGCATGAGCGAGGGGTGTCCCGGCCGAGCCCAGCCGGGTTACCCGCGTCCCCAGCCTCCTGACCGCATGCTGCGGGGCTCAGCACCCTCCCACCGGGCTGGACCTGGCTCTGACGTGTGGGTGGGGCTGGGCTGGGGCGCGAGGTGCGGGCCTGCTCACCCCGGCCGCGGGCTCCACCGGGGTGCTGGGCTGCCCGGCGAAGAGTTTATTTTTTTAGTCGGTTTTGCTGTGGACCGAGGCCATGGCAGGACAGCTCAGCTGTGGTCCAGGGCAGGCCAGGAGCCAAGGAAGGCGGCACCGGTCGTGGGACCGTGCCCCAGGGGTCACTGCCTCAGGGGCTTGACCCTGCAGGGACCCAGTGCCCTTGGGTGCGGCTGAGGGCCACCCCGGGTCCGTATCAACATGCACTTTCTCCCTGTAGCCTGACATACACTTTATTTTACTACGATTACTGTAACTGACGAGCATACTTATCATCAGGAGACTTAGGGTGAGTTTAAAGCAAAGGATGGCACGTGTGAGTGGGTGGGTGTGAGCCTGCTAGTGAGTGGGCACGGGCGCCAGTGTGCACAAGTGAACATGGCAGTGAGTGCAGGTGTGAGCAGGTAACAGGTGTGGGTGCGTGTGTGAGCAAGTGTGTACCCGTGTGAGCAGCAGGCGAGAGCAGGCGTGGGCGCCAGTGTGCACGAGTGAACATGGCAGTGAGTGCAGGTGTGAGCAGGTAACAGGTGTGGGTGCGTGTGTGAGCAAGTGTGTACCCGTGTGAGCAGC
>PVLC010024439.1:0-24641 GCA_004027655.1 Graphiurus murinus | reverse complement strand
GGGGGGGGGGGGAGCCGACGCGCTGTGGAACAGCAGCCGCCATCTTCCCCGCTAGCCCTTCCCAACCAGCTTCCTGCCATCTAGCCAGACTATCACCAACCTGCGCCCCCCAGCGACCAGAGGAGAAGGCCGAGCAGCAGGGATCCGGAACTGCCAAGCAGAGGCTTGGTGCAGGCCTCAGGCTCTATGGGACCCGGGCGTGAAGCTGTGACAGTCATCCAGACGCCGAAAACTACAGGAACCTCGGCAGATCCAATGACCTGGCCTGGCGTGAATTGACATAGACCCCAGGAAAAACAAGGGAGTGGGCGCCGCAAAAGCGTGTGGCAAACTGGCCGGTGCCGCCTGGCATGCCAGCCACTTCCAGCCAACGCCCTGCCAGCTACGCAGACCCCGACTGTCCTCTTGCGCCCGCAGCGAGCAGAGGTGAAGCAGGCAACAATGGAAATCCGAGCAGTAGTGACTTGTAAGTGGTATTGGGTCCCTGAGGTGCAGGACCCCTGTAAGAAGGATAGACACATGCACCCACCCTTCTATGGGTGCACGTAGGGCATCTGAAAAGGCCTGGCTTTTAGACTGCACTCCTGCCATCAGCAAAGGCAGAGAGAGAGAGAGACACAGTCAGGCCCTGTGGAGAGCCCCAAGACAAAAGCCAGCAGCGGGAGAGGGACCAATGAAACCCCCTGCCTGCACTGACAGCAAATAAAAATGATACAGACACACTCGAAAAGTTAAGCTCGATACTTACGAACTAGCAGGGTGTTTGTTCTAGTGGTTGGTTGCTGTTTTTACATTTCGGGTTTTTTGTTTTTGTTTTTGTTTTGTTTTGTTCTGTATTGTTTTTGGTGTCAAGTTTTATTGGTTTTTACTCAGTTTCTGTTCTGTATTGCCTTGGTTTACTTATGTTTGTTTGGATGATTGCTTGCTTTGTTTTTACTTGCTTAACTTGTTGAATCTCCTCCTTTTCCCTATTACAAGCTTCCCCTCCCTCTCTCCCCCTATATTCCTCTCCTCAACACTGTACCTCCTTCCTTCTCTTTTTCTTTTTCTTTTTTTCTTGTCTCATATCAAGACTGTCTCATACTACCACACTCAAAACTCTATATTGATTACTAGAATCTCCTGTCATATCTACTAACACTAATCTTTACAATAGATCTCTGCAACACACTCAACCTCTTATTCTGCTGGAATATACCTCTTCTTTACCCTATTCCTCCATTCATCACTGTGACCTCTCACCCAACCTTTATCACTGATTACAACATGTATACACCCTCAGACACCTCTAACCACCCCTACAGAGTTTTGACGTGAAAACTTACAAGAGCAGCAAAGATATAAATCTAAGAATAGGCGAACCATGGGAAGGAAAAATAACAAAGAAACAATGAGCTACCACAACCAACCCAGAATGGCAGAGATTACCAGAAGAACAATTCAGATCTTTAATACTAGAAACAATACAGGATTTTCAGAAAGAATGTAGGCAGAGCTTTAGAGAAATAAAGGAAGAAATAAAAGAACAAATAAACAAAGAATTCGATGACGTGAAAAGGAACCAAGAGAAGCATTGAAGGAAGTGAAAGATGAAATAACTGAAATGAAGGCATCAATTCAAACTATAAACAGCAGATTAGATCACATAGAAAATAGAATATCACTCTTAGAAGATGACTATGCCAAAAACGAATCTATAGTACACAATTTAGAAAAAAAAAATACGTCAGTATGAATTAGACATTGAAGAGATCTGGGCCAATTTTAAAAGAGCTAACCTAAGAATAATAGGCATAGAAGAGGGATCAGAAGTTGAAACTTTTGGAATAAACAATCTCTTCAAAGAAGTAATATCAGAGAATTTTCCAAACATAGAAAGAGAAGTCAACACACAGCTATAGGAAATATACAGAACTCCCTCAAGACAAGACCAAAGAAGAGGCTCACCACGCCACATAATAATCAAGTTGACCAAAGTAGAGGCCAAGGAGAGAATTTTAAAGGCAGCAAAAGTAAAAGGTCAAGTGACATTTAGAGGCAAGCCAATTAGAATCACTCCAGACCTCCCAAATCAAGTCATGAAAGCCAGGAGAGGCTGGAGTAACATATTCCAAACCCTGAAAGAAATAACTTGCAGCCAAGATTCTCATACCCAGCAAAACTCTCTCTTAAATTGATGGGGATATAAAAACCTTCCATGACAAACAGAAAATGAAAGAATTTATGTCTTCCAAACCAGCACTAGAGAAGATACTTAAAGAGATTAACTACAAAGAACTAATGAATGTCAGAACCAGAGAAACAACAATTTCCAGAAAGCAAACAACTAAACAAAGCAGAATAAAATCCACAGAAAACAGAAGTCAAAACTCAAAATGTAGCCGGGCGTGGTGGCGCACGCTTGTAATCCCAACATTCGGGAGGCTGAGACCAGAGGATCTGGGTTCGTGACCAGCCTCAGCTACCTAGTGAGGCACTCCGCAACTTAGTGAGACTCAGTTTCAAAATAAAGAATAAAAACTAGGGCTGGGGGTATAGCTCGGAGGTAGAATACCCCTGAGTTCAATCTCCAGTACCGCAAAAGAAAAAAAAAACAAAACTCAAAATGTTAGGAATCAAAAACCATCTCTCAATAATCACATTGAATATAAATGGTCTCAATTCCCCAATAAAAAGGCACAAGGTGGAAAAATGGATCAAAACCCAGAATCCATCTACATGCTGCCTGCAAGAAACACATCTAAGAAGCAAAGATGCCCACAAACTAAAGGTGAGGGGCTGGAGTAAGATAATACATGCCAATGGTACCCGAAGACAAGCAGGAGTAGCAACCACGATATCAGATAAATTAGACTTCAAGCCTAAGCTTATCAGAAGAGACAAAGCAGGTCATTTTTTACTAGTAAAAGGAACAATCCAGCAAGAGGAAATAACAATTATTAACATTTATGCCCCAAATGCAGGTGCAGCCACTTTCATAAAACATACTCTGTATGATACAAAGACACACATAGACCCCAATGCACTAATACTAGGAGACTTCAATACTCCTCTCACATCTCTAGACTGTTCCTCTAAACAAAAGATCAGTAGAGATGCATCAGACCTAAAGAATACCATAAACCAAATGGAGATATTAGACACATATAGACTCTTTCACCCAACTACAGCTGAATTCACATTTTTTTCAGCTGCACATGGGACCTTCTCCAAAATAGACCACATTCTGGGCCACAAAGAAAGCACGGGAAAATTCAAAAAATGCAACATAATTCCCTGCATCTTCTCAGATCACAATGGAGTGAAATTAGAAATAAACTCCAAGAAGACCCAAAGTAACCATGGAAACACATGGAGACTGAACACCACACTGCTGAATGAAGACTGGGTCATAGAAGAAGTAAGGAGAGAAATTAAAAATTCCTAGAAACCAATGAAAACAGAGACACAACATATCAAAACCTCTGGAACACCTTAAAGGCAGTACTGAGAGGAAAATTTATAGCACTGAGTGCCCACATAAGAAGAACAGAAAATCACCAAATAAATAACCTAATGACACAGCTCAAAGCCCTGGAAAAACAAGAACAGTCTAACCCCAAAGCCAGCAGAAGACATGACATCATGAAAATCAGAACAGAAATGAATGAAATAGAGAATAAAAAAACAGTACAGAAGATCAACAAAACCAAAAGCTGGTTTCTTGAAAAAGTAAACGAGATAGATAAACCATTGGCCAACCTAACCAAAAGAAAGAGAATCAACCCAAATTACCAAAATAAGAGATGAAAAAGGTGATATTACCACTGACAGTATGGAAATAAAGAGGATAGTCAGAAACTATTTTGAAAACCTATACTCCAACAAAATGGAACATCTAGAAGAAATTGACAAATTTCTAGACACACATGACCTTCCTAAATTGAGTCAAGATGATATCAAAAACTTAAATCATCCAATAACAATCAAAGAGATAGAAACAGCAATAAAGAGTCTACCATCAAACAAAAGCCCAGGGCCAGATGGTTTTCCAAGTGAATTTTATAAAGCATTTATAGAAGAGCTAATCCCAATACTCCTCAAGCTATTCCGTGAAATAGAAAGAAATGGGACCCCCCCAAACACATTCTATGAAGCCAACATCACATTAATACCAAAGCCAAATAAAGATAGCTCAAGAAAAGAAAACTATAGGCCTATATCATTGATGAACTTAGATGCAAAACTGCTAAACAAGATACTAGCAATGCGCATTCAAAACCACATCAAGAAAATTATACACCATGACCAAATCGGGTTCATCCCAGGGATGCAAGGCTGGTTCAACATCCGAAAAAGAATCCATGTAATTCACCACAGAAACAGAATCAAAGACAAAAATCACATGATCATCTCAATTGATGCTGAAAAAGCATTTGATAAGATCCAACATCCATTCATGCTAAAAGCACTTCAGAGAATCGGAATAGAAGGAACATACCTGGACATCATAACGGCAATATACAATAAGCCCACGGCCAATATCATATTAAATGGAGAGAAACGGCAAGAGTTCCCACTAAAAACAGGAACAAGGCAAGGATGTCCATTATCACCTCTTCTGTTCAATATAGTACTTGAGACTCTAGCTAGAGCAATAAGGCAAGAGAAGGACATCAAAGGGGTAAAGATAGGGAAAGAAGAACTAAAATTATCCCTTTTTGCAGACGACATGATATTATACGTAGAAGACCCAATAAACTCAACCAAAAAACTCACAGAACTAATCAACAAATTCAGCAAAATGTCTGGATACAGAATCAGTCTTAAAAAATCAGAAGCTTTCCTGTATGCCAACCATAAATCCATTGAAAAACAAACCCAGAAAACAATTCCACTCACAATAGCACCCCCAAAAAATAAAATACTTAGTGATAAACCTAACCAAGGAGGTAAAAGACCTCTATAAGGAAAACTACAAAAAGTTGAAGAAAGAAATTGATGAAAATCACAGCTAAGAAAACAAATAACCCAATCAAAAAATGGGAAAAGGATCTAAATAGATACTTCACAAAAGAAGAAATACAAATGTCCAATAAATGTATGAGGAAATGTTCCACATCATTAGCAATCAGAGAGATGCAAATCAAAACTACTCTGAGATTTCACCTAACTCCAATCAGATGGCAACTATCAAGAACACAAACAACAAATAATGCTGGAGAGGGTGTGGAGAAGTGGGAACCCTAATACATTGTTGGTGGGATTGCAAATTAGTGCAACCACTTTGGAAAACAGTGTGGAGGATCCTCAGACGAATGGGAATGAACCTACCATATGACCCAGCAATACCTCTACTGGGTATCTACCCAAAAGAATGGAAACCAAACTATGAGACCAACGCATGTGTATCTATGTTTATAGCTGCACAGTTTACAATTGCCAAACTATGGAACCAGCCAAGATGTCCATCAACAGATGAATGGATTACAAAACTATGGGATATGTACACAATGGAATTTTACTCGGCCATAAAGAAGAAAAAAATCATGTTATTTGCAAGGAAATGGAAGGAACTGGAAAACATTATGTTAAGTGATATTGGTCAGTCACAAAAAGTTAAAAATAGAATGCTCTCCCTAATATGTGGAAGCTAGGGAGAAAATGGGACTTTAGAGGGATTCCAGATGAAGGAGAATCCTTAGGTGAACAAAGAATTTGACTTAATGGAAGGTGAAGGGGGTAGCTAGGACACCCTAATGAACATGATGTACTTTCTATGAACACATCAAAATCAATCACTAAACTGACTTTGAGAAGGAGGGAAGAGGAGGGAGTGGGGCGGGAATTGGGGAAGGGTTAAATGAGAAATGTGTGCATGGATGTCTTTACCTATACTAGCTTGTACCTAACAACGATGTGTAATTACAATGCACCAAATAAGGGAAAGATGAAAAATAAATAAAAAAAAAAAAAGAAATCAATGAAGACCTTAGAAGATGGAAGGATCTACCATGCTCTTGGATAGGCAGAATAAATATCATCAAAATGGCCACCTTCCCAAAACTGATCTACAGATTCAATGCAATATCCATGAAATTACCAAGGGCGCTCCTCACAGAAACAGAAAAATCAGCCCTTAAATTCATCTGGAAAAACAAAAAGCCCAGGATAGCCAAAGTAGTTCTTAGCAACAGGAACCATGCAGGAGGTATCACAATACCTGACTTCAAACTCTACTACAAAGCCACAGTAATAAAAACAGCCTGGTATTGGCACAAAAACAGACACACAGACCAATGGAGCAGAATAGAAGACTCAGAAACAGACCCACAGACTTACAGTCAACTGATTTTTGACAAATGAGCCAAAAATATACACTGGAAAAAGGATAGCCTCTTTAACAAATGGTGTTGGCAAAACTGGTTAACCATATGCAGGAAACTAGAAATAAACCCCACTTTCTCACCCTACACAAGAGTCAACTCAAGGTGGATCAAATACCTGGAAGTCAGGCCAGAGACCTTGCAGCTACTTGAAGAGGGCATAGGACCAACACTTGAACACATAGGCACAGGTAAAAAGTTTCTCAACAAGACCTCAAAAGCACAAGCAACCCTCAGGAAGATCAATACATGGGATTGCATTAAACTGAAGAACTTCTGTGCAGCAAAGGAAACTATCAAGAACCTAAACAGAGAGCCCACAGAGTGGGAGAAGATTTTTGCCAGTTACTCTACAGATAGAGGTCTAATATCTAGGGTATACAAAGAACTCAAGAAAATCACAGCTAAGAAAGCAAACAATCCAATCAAAAAATGGGCAAAGGATCTAAATAGACACTTCACAAAAGAAGAAATACAAATGGCCAATAAATGTATGAGGAAATGTTCCACATCATTAGCAATTAGAGAGATGCAAATCAAAACTACCTTGAGATTTCACCTAACTCCAGTCAGAATGGCAATCATAAAAAACATGAACAACAACTGCTGGCGAGGATGTGGAGAAGTGGGAATTCTAATATACTGTTGGTGGGATTGCAAACTATTGCAACCTCTCTGGAAAACAGTATGGAGGATCCTCAGACGAATGGGAATGAACCTACTATATTATCCAGCAATACCACTTCTGAGTATCTACCCAAAAGAATGGAAACCAAACTATCAGACCGTCGTATGTGCATCTATATTTATAGCTGCACAATTCACAATAGCCAAACTATGGAAGCAGCCAAGATGTCCATCGACAGATGAATGGATTACAAAACTACGGGATATGTACACAATGGAATTTTACTCAGCCATAAAGAAGAACAAAATCATGTTATTTGCAAGGAAATGGAAGGAACTGGAAAACATTATGTTAAGTGAGATTAGCCAGTCACAAAGAGTAAAGAAGCATATGTTCTCCCTAATTTGTGGATGCTAGGGAGAAGATGGGGCATAAGAGGGTCTCCAGATGAAAAAGGAGAGACCCTCCAAAGCAAAGAAGTTGATTTAGCTGAGGAGGTTGGACGGGGGCGGGGGGGACACTAATGTATATCAAGGTCACTCACTAAACTGAACTTGAGAGGGAGGGAGGATGAGGGAGCGGGGTGGGAATTTGGGGAAGGGGTCAAACGAGAATTTTGAGCACATGTATCGTTATCAATTTGCACCTAACAAAGTATGAATAAAAATAAAAATTAAAAAAATATATCAGAAACAAAAGAGATATATAATTACAAATCCCAGAGAGATTAAAAGGATGATAAAAGAACATTGTGAGCTGGGAGTGGTGGCACACACTTGTAATCCCAGCATTTGGGAGGCTGAGACTGGAGGCTCCATTTCGCCACCAGTCTCAGCTACCTAGGGAGGCACTCTGCAACTTAGTGAGACCCTGTTTGAAAATAAAGAATAAAAAATAGGGCTGGGGGTATAGCTCGGAGGTAGAATGCCCCTGAGTTCAATCCCTAATACCTCAAAAAAAAAAAAAAAAAGAACATTGTGGACAACTCTGTGCCTATAAATTTAAAAACATAAAATAGATCAATGCATTAAAAACAATCTGCAAAAATTCACGCAAGAAGAAATAGACAGTTTGAACAGGCGCATACATATATATATATATATATATATATATATATATATATATATATATATATATATATATATATATCTTAAAGAAATTGAATCAATAGTTAATAATCTCTCAAAACAGAAAGCACAAGATCCAGATGGGTTCAATGGTGAATTCTATTGAATATTTAAAGAAGACATGATACCAATTCTCTATAATCCCTTAAGAAGAAGAGAAATGGAGCTAGGTATAGTGGTGCACACTTTTTATCCCAGCACTTGGGGGAGTTGAGACAAGAGGATCTCAAGTTTGAGGCCAGTGTAGCCAAGTTAGTGAGACCCTGTTTCAAAATAAAAAAAAAATAAAAAGTCTGGGTTTGTGGCTCAATTTTAGCACACCCTGGGTTCAATTCCCAGTACCACAAATAAAGAAGAAAAATATTTTCTAACTCACTTCAGTGAAGTTAGCATTATGCAATACTGAAATCAGACAAATACATTTACAAGAAAAGAAAAGACCAATATCTCTCATGGACATAAATACAAAAATTATCAACAAAATATTATAATATCAAATCCAACAATGTATAAAAATAATTATACACCATGATCAGCAATTAACAGGTAAAATAAAAATAATAATATAATTTACATTAGCATTCCTGCAAATTAAATACTTAAGTATAAATCTAAGAAAATATGTGCAAATTCCATGAGTAACACTACAAAACTTTGATGAAACACATTAAAGGAGAACTAAATGAATTGAGAGATATTCCATGTTTATGGATAGGAAAACTCAGTATCCTTTCTGGATTGAACCATAGATTTAATACAATCCCAACAAAAATCCTAGCAAGTTATTTTGTATATCCACAAACTGATTCTAAGGTTATACAGAGAAGTGAAAGGCATAGAATAGTCATCACAATATGTGAGAAAAACAAAGTTGGAGGACTGATGTTACCTGACCTCAGGACTGACTGTAAAGCTATAGTAATCAAGCTGGGTGCAGTGGTGCATCTTCAGTACCTGTTCCCCCCCCCCCCCAAAAAAAAGCTACAGTAATCAGGACAGTGTTGTATTGGTGATAGAACAGGCAAATTGATAAATGAAACAGAATACAAAGCCCAAAATTAGACCCACAAAGATAAAATCAACTAATCTTTTACAAGGGAGAAAAGACAATAAAGGTAGACAGTGCTGGAACAACTGGACGTCCACATGCAAACAAATCTACAGAGACCTTAAATCTTTCACAAAAGTTAACTCAAACTGTAAAATAAAAAATTATGAAACTCCCAGAAGATAACATAGGGAAAATGATGACTAGTCTAGATGACTATAGGTGTGCCAATGATGTGTTTTTGTTTGTTTGTTGTTGTACTGGGAGTTGAACCCAGGGCATTCTACCTCTGAGCTACAATGTCCCAAACTTTTTACTCTTTATTTTGAAACAGGGTCTCACTAACTTACTGATGGCCTCACTAGTTTGCTGAGGCTGGCCTCAAACCTATAATCCACCTGTCTCAGTCTCCTAAGTGTTGGGATTACAGGCTTGTACCAGAATGCTTGGCTTCTCAATGACTTTTAAGATGCAATGCCAAAGCTTGATCTGTGGAAGAAAGAATTGATAAGCTGGACTTCATTAAAGTTAAAAACTTCACCTCTGTAAAAGAAAATGTCAATCAAATCAATGAGAATCCACAGAGCAAGAGAAAATATTTACACAGAAAGCCCATATTTGATTAGGGACTGTTATCCAAAATAAGAAAAAACAAAACTTCTAAAATTTAAGAAAACAAGCAACCCAGCCATGTGTAGTGGTACACTTCTATAATCTCAGTACTTGGGAGGCTGAGAAAAGAGGATTACAAGTTTGAGGCTAGCAAGAGATAACTTAGACCCTCTCTCAAAATTAAACAAACCAACCAACCAAAGAAACAAACCAACCAAAGAAACAAACAAGCAAACAAACAGGGCTGTGGGTATAGATCAGTGGCAAAGCACCCCTGAGTTCAATCCCCATACAGTCACTTTGGAAGATAGTTAAGCAGTGCCTTACAAATCAAACATACTCTTACTATATGATCCAGCAATCATGCTCCTTGGTATTTACGCAAAGGAGCTGAAAATTTACGTCTGCACAAAAACCTGTATATGGACATTTATAGCAGCTTTATACATAATTGCCAAAACTTGGAAGCAACCAACATGTGCTATGATAAGTAAGTGGGTAAATAAACTGGTACATTCAGACAACAGAATATTATTTAATGCTAGAAGAAATGACCTATCAAATCATAAAAAAGACCTGAAGGAAAACTTTAATGCATATTACTAAGTGAAAGAAACTGATCTGAAAAGGCTACATACTGTGTGATTCAACTCTGTGATATACAGGAAAAGATAAAATTGTGGAGACAGTGAGAGATCACTGGTTTCCAGGGGCTGGCAGAGATGGGGCAAGTGGATGAATAGAGGAGTTCAGGATATTTTAGGGGAGTAGTAATATGTGGTGGCACACGCTTGTAATCTCAGCATTTGGGAGGCTGAGACTGGAGGATCCGGGTTCGCAGCCAGCCTCAGCTACCTAGTGAGGCATTCTGCAACTTATTGAGACCCTGTTTCAAAATAAAGAATAAAATAAATAGGGCTGGCGGCATAGCTAGGAGGTAGAATGCCCCTGAATTCAATCCCCAGTACCGCAAAAAAAAAAAAAAAAAAAAGAAAAGAAAAGAAATATAGTATGATGGGTACATATATGATGAATACATATTATAAATTTTCCCAAAGTCATATAGTGTACAACATCAAGAGTGAACCTTAGCTGGGTAAGATTCCAGCACTTGGGAGGCTCAGGCTGGGGGATGGCAAGTTGAGGCCAGTGTGTGGTAACAACTTAGTGAGACTCTGTTTCAAAATAAAATAATAAAAAGGGCTGGGGGTGTAGCTCAGTGGCAGAATGCCCCTAGGTTCAATTCCTAGTATCCCTCCCCCCCCAAAAAAAAGGAAAAGAAAGAAAAGAAATCATTAAACAAATGGTGGATAATGGAGAGGCTATACCTGTGTCAGGGTAAGGGGTATATGGGAATTCTGTATCTTCTCAATTTTGTAATGAACCGAAAACTGCTCTAAAAATAAAATCTTTTTAAAAAAAGCTCCAGAAGCCTTTCCCCTTAGTCAAAAGGCTGTGAAAAAGGTGGCCTAAATAACAGAAAAATCGGTCTGAAAATATCTGCCCTACTCTAGTCAACACCAACAGAAAAACCATCCCCTTCCTGTGGTTTCAGATGCACAGTGCCGAGTCAATGTTGCACTTTATCCAACTTCTTAGCTCCATGGAAGCAAGTGGCAGTGCTCTGATTCCCCTGCCGAGTTGCCAGGGCTCCAAGCATGCTTCCATTCCCCTATCAGGGTGGTGTGGGCAAGGCCAGGAGGGGAGCTAAGCCTTCATTCTCGCCTGGCAAACTTCATGGAACGCTGTGAGAGTGGAATTCTCCTAGTGCCCCAATCCCTAAGCACGTAAGATAGATTGGAAAGCTTTATTTCTACTCCTACCAGTATTAATGAGACTAAACAGAGTCACACAAAACAGTATGGTCAGCACTCCACCAATTACTGGTGTTATCAAAGACCAGTGAGGAGCTGAACCTCCATAACCCAAGCAGCAAGACTAAATGAGGGAGGACTAGACTGCATCCTTGCTTAAGCTGCCTCACTTGTTGCCATCTGGACCCGGTAGGGATCTGAGATTCCTCCTTCAAGTTGCAGCGAAAAGACAGTAAGAATCATTCCTCTCCCTCTCTCTTCCCTAGCAGGACCTAGTGAACTGAGCTCACCTCTCACACAGAGGCAACAGGGTAGGGCTAGTCAGTGTCTGTCTTTCCTCAGAAAGGTGTCAGTAGAACCAAGAGAAGAGCTGAAATTCCACCCACCATCAGCAAAAAGGCTGCTGTCACTCGACACTCTGTTTTTACCAGGATGGTGCTATAGGGGCCCAGCAGGAAACTGAACCATATTCCCTCCTGGCCCTCACATCTTAAAATGGAAACTGCTTGCTATAAAGTAAAATTGAATATCATTCAAAATATTGTAATATAATATGCAAAATGTCCAAAGTATAGTTAAATAACCATTCATCAAGTCAAGCAAGGTGGCACATACCTGTTATCCCAGTGACTCAGGAGGCTGAGGCAGGAGGATTGCAGGTTAGAGGCCAGCTTGAGCAAGTAGCAAGGCTCTGTGTCAAAATAAAAATAAATAGGGCTGGGGTGGAGCTCAGTGTGTGCACGCAGACACACACACACACACAATCAAATTAACAAAATAAAAATCTCAGCCAAGAAATTGCCGAGCTGTTTTAATTTTATGATTGTAGTTTTCAGTTCTATAATTTTTTTAATTGGTGCATTGTAATCATACATTTTTGTTAGGTACAAGCTGGTAAAGGCATACATGCACACATTTCTCATTTAACCCTTCCCCAATTCCCGCCCCACTCCTTCTCAGGTTCAGTTTAGTGATTGCCTTTGATATGTTTGTGAAAGTACATCATATGCATTAGGGTGTACCCCTCCCCCCCATCGCCTTCAGTTAAGTCAACTTCTTTGCTCACCTAATGTTTCTCCTTCTTCTTCTGGCGTCCCTCTTATGCCCCATTTTCTTCCTAGCTTTTGCATATTTGGTTCTTCTTTTATAACTTTGATTTCTTGGCTGAGATTTTTATTTTGTTAATTTGTTTCAAGTACATTTGTAACTGACAGTTGAAAATTTTCATGATGACTGTTTAAAAATTCTTTTCAAATAATTCCAATGTCAGAACCATCTTGATGTTGGCACTAGTTGATCACCTTGTGATTTTTCTGGCTCTTTTTTTTTTTGCGGTACTGGGGATTGAACTCAAGGGCATTCTACCTCCGAGCTTTACTCCCAGCCCTATTTTTTATTCTTTGTTTTGAAACAGGGTCTCACTAAGTTGCAGAGTGCCTCACTAGGCAGCTGAGGCTAGCCTCAAACCCGGATCCTCCTGTCTCAGCCTCCCAAATGCTGGGATTAGAAGCGTGCGCCACCACACCCGGATTGATTTTTCTGGCTCTTAATATGATTTTTTTAAAAAAATTTGAGACAGGGCCTCATTAAGTTGCATAGATTGGCCTCTAACCTACAATTCTCCTGCCTCAGCCTCCCCATTACTGTCATTATAGGCATGTGCCACCGCAACTGGTTCTTTTCGTCTTCTTATAAGGGCACTAATCCCATTACTGACCTCATCTAAAACTAATTACCTTCCTGTGGCCTCATTTCCTATACCATCACATTGGGCTTAGGGCTTGAACATATGAATTTGGGAGTTACACAAATATTCAGTCTATAATATTCAGCCTCTTCATGCAACAAAAAGACCACCCTGACTACCTTAGGGACTGGGTAGTAGAGATCAGAATCAGAAATGAGATGACAAACAGGAAAGCTCCTTGGCAAATGACACAGCATGTATTCATTCATGGGAGGCACTTTTACTCTAAGGGGCCCAGGGCTGCATTGTCATTCCCATGGGCCCCTTCCTCCGTAAAAATAAATAAATATGATATTTTATGATTGGGTTGGTATAAAGATACTTTTGTTTTGTACTGGGGATTGAACTCAGGGTAGTTCTATCTCTGAGTTAGACTTCTAGCCCTTTTTATTTATTTTGCTCAAATTGGGTGAATCATACTAATATGTCCTCCAGTTTACTAATTGCATGTTCTCTACTAATAGCAACAAAGAAAAAGTAATCTAAGATAAGAAGCTGCAAGCCAGACGTGGTGATACTTGGGAAGCTGAGACAGGAGGATTGCAGGTTTAAGGAAAGCCTTAGCAAGTAGTGAGGCCCTCTGCAACTTAGTGGGACTTTGTTTCAAAATAAAAATAAAATAGAGCTGAGATAGCTCAGAGGTAGAATGCCCCTTGGTTCAATCCCCAGTATCCCAAAAAGAAAAAAAGAAAAAGAAAAAGAAAAGCTACAGAAGCAGAGGAGGAGGAGGAAGGGGAAGAGAAAGAAGGAGTGTCAGGGACCTACAGGACAATAAGAGAGGATGAGATATTTTTACCATTGGAGATACAGAAATGTAGGAGAGAGCAAGTCTGAAAAACAAGTAAAAAAAAATAAGGCCAGAAGTTTTCAAAAATTGGGAAAACGATAAATCTACAGATTGAAGAATCTGAGAGAACCCCAAACCGAATAAATCCAAAGGAATCCATACCCGGACAAATAATAATGAAACTTCTGGAAACTAAAGATATAGAAAAAAATCTTGAGAGCAATCACACAAAATGTCATATTACTTAAAAAGGAATGCCAAACTCAAGTGATAGGGAATTTTTCTTCAGGAACCATGGAGGCCAAAAGGGAAGCACTTGAAAGAACTGTCAACCCTGAATTATATAGCTGGCCAAAATATCGCCAATTAAAAAAAAAGGAAATCAAGATATTCTCAGATGAAGCATGGCATGGTGGCGCACACTTACAATCCCAGTACTCGGGGTGGGGGGCTGAGACAGGAGGATCACAGTTTCGAGGACAGTCTCAGCAACTTAACAAGACCCTCAGGAACCTAGTGAGACCCTGTTTCCAAATAAAAATAAAATAGGACTGGGGGCATAGCTCAGAGGAAGAATGTCCCTGGGTTCAAACCCAGTACCCCCCTCCCACACGCAGAATGACTGAAGGAAGCTCTATAAACAGAAAGGAAATGATAATGGAAGAAGGCTTGAAACTTCATAAAGAGGAGAATAGGTAAAAATGGTGATAAGTATAACAAACTATTCTTTATCATGAGTTACTTAAATCATATCTTATGGACAAAGCAAAAATTATAGCACCATCTCATTTGATATTTGCTGTGTATAGAGGAAATACTTAAGATAATTATATTTTAAAGGCAGAGAGGAAAAAAGGACCTAAATGGAAGTAGAATTTCTGTACATCATGAAAATTGAAAAAAATATAGACTGTAGGCTCTAATACATTATGTATATAATAATAATCACTAAGAAAACTATACAATGTGATAATAATGAAATATAAACCAAGATGGAATCTTAAAATATATTTAAGTATAAATAATGAAAATGTGAGAGAGAAAGAGAGAGCGAGAGAGAGAGAAATAAGAATCAGGGAAAGAACAAACATAAAATAGAAGACTGAAGGTGGAACATATCATCAATTGTCTTATATTTATACAGTCTAAACACACCAAGAGATAGGCAGAACAGATTTTAAAAATATATAATCCAGTTATTCTCTATAACAAAGTACTCTAAATATGGTGGCACAGGTATCTTGAAAGTAAAGGGATGAAAAGAGATATACCATGAAATATCCATTTTAAGGGGCAGTAGTGGCTATATTGATATCATAAAATATTTTATATCAAAGAAAATTATTGGAAGTAGACATTACATAATGATAGAGTAATCACTCCATTAGGAAGATATAATTATTCTAAATATTTATGCACCAAACAACCTTCTTAAAACACACGAAGTTAAAACCCAAGAGAGCTAAAAGGAGAAATAGACAACGTCATAATTCTAGTTAAGGACTTCAGCTAAAAGGAGAAATAAACAATGTCCTAATTCTAGTTAAGAACTTCAGCATCCCACTTTCAGCAACAGATACAACCATTAGACACAGTCAGCAAAGATAAAGAAATAAACACTATATCATCAACTAACAGGATCTAGATGGCATTTATAGAATAATCTACCCAACAATGGCAGGTTACACATTTCTTTTAAGGGTTTGTAGAACATATAACAAAACAGACCATATCCTGGGCCCTAAACACATTTCAAAGAAATGTGTTCTCTCATCACACATTACATATTAGTTTGGAATCAAACTAAAAATTAATAATCAAATTAAATCAAGAATATCTCCAAACACATGGAAATTAAAATAATACACCTCTAAACACCATAGATCAAAGAGGAAGTCTCAAGAAAAGTTAAAAATGCATTGAACTTAACTGAATGAAAATGAAAACATGAGCTATAAAGATATATGGGACACAGCTAAAGCAATGTTGAGAGGGAAATGTATATCACTAAGTACATAAAAAGAAAACAGGAGATGTCTCTAGTTAATATCTTAGTTAAACCAATTATATAAACTTACCCCTCAATAATCTAAGAAAAGTGCAAAATAAGCCCAAAGCAAAGAAGGTAAGAAATAATAAGTAAGACAAAAATCAATGGGATTGAAAATTAAAACCATGAAATCAGTGAAATAAAAATCTAGTTATTTGAAAAGAACAACAAAACTGACCTCTACCAAGAGTTAAAAAGAGAGAAGACACAAATTACCAATATCAGAAATGAAGCAGAGACTATCACTTATGGACCTGGTAGAAACAGATTGCTTTAATAGCACTATCACTATTAAAGATATTGAATTTGCAATTTTAAAACTGCACCCCAAATTCTCCAGACCTAAATGGTTTCATTGAAGAAGTCGAGCAAACATCAAAGAATTAATAACAATTCTATACATTCTTTTCCAAAAACTAAAGGAGGGAACACTTCCCAATCCAATCCATTTTACGAAATTAACTATTACCCTGATATGAAAACCAGACACAGATGGTACAAAAAGAAAACAACAAATTGAAACCCTTCATGAGTGTAGATGGAGAAATCCTTAATAAATTATTAGTTAGTAGGGCATGGTGGTACACACCTGTTATACCAGTACTTCAGAGGTTGAGACAAGAGGACTGCAGGTTCGAGGCCACTGTTAGCTTAGACCCTGTTTTAACCAAAGTAAAATAGGCCTAGGAGTGTAGCTCAAAGATATAATGCCCTTGGGTTCAACACCTAGTACCACAAACATAATAAAAAGAAATTATTACCTAACTACAACTCAGATGATGTTAAATACATAATCTGAATTGCCCTATAAAATTCTTGAAAAAGAAATCTAAAGGCCTAGGTACTTTCACTGGAGAATCTTACCAGGTGTTTTAAAAAGATTACTGCCACTCTTACACAGTCTCTCCCAGAAAGGTGCAGCAAGAAGACTTCCTATCTAATTTTATGACTATGATACTAAAACCAAATGAAGATAGTACAGAAAAAGAAAATTACAAATCAGTCTTTCATGAATTTAAAATTTAAAAAATCAACAAAACATTAGCAAATCAAATCCAGAAACACATGAAAGAATAATACACCATGAGTAAGAGGAATTCATCCTAGATTTCAAGGCTGGTTCAGCATTGGGAAATTAATCAATATTATCTACAATAGTAACAGGTTAAAAAATCTATTGGGTGTGACTACACAGACCTGTAATCCCAACTTTTGGAAGACTAAGGTGGGAGGATCGCTGGAGCCCAGGAATTCCTATACTAGTCTCAGAAACATAGTAAGATCTTGTTTCAAACAAAGAAAAATCACAAAATCATATCATTTGGTGTAGAAAAAGTATTTGACAATTCTAATAGTAACTCATCATAAAAAAGAAATGCTCAGAACACCAGGAATAAAGGAAAACCTCTTCAACTTGGTAAAGAGTATCTACAAACCTCTACAGCTAACATTATACTTAATGATGAAAGACTGGTTGCTTTTACTCAAGACTAGCAACAAGGCAAGGATGTCTCCACTCACCACTGCTGCTTTAGCTAGTATAATAAGGTAAAAAATGAAATAAAAGGCATACAAACCGGGCATGGTGGTGCACACCTATAATCTCAGTATTTGGAGGCTGAGACAGGAGGATTGTGGGTTTGAGACCAGCCTTGGCAGCTTAGCAAGACCCTGTTTTTTTTTTTTTTTTTTTTTTTTTTTTTTTTTTTTGCAGTACTGGGGATTGAACTCAGGGGCATTCTACCTCCGAACTATACCCCCAGCCCTATTTTTTATTCTTTATTTTGAAACCGGGTCTCACTAAGTTGCAGAGTGCCTCACTAGGCAGCTGAGGCTGGCCGCGAACCCGGATCCTCCGGTCTCAGCCTCCCGAATGCTGGGATTACAAGCGTGCGCCACCACGCCTGGCTTAAGACCCTGTTTTTTTTTTTTAAAAAAAAGAACAAAATATGGCTGGGGGTGTATCTAAGAGGGAAAATACCGCTAGGTTCAATCCCCAGTATAACAAAAACAAATAAATGGCATACAGATCAGAAAGGAGAAATACATATATGTCCATTTACAGATAACATGATTATCGTCTATATGGAAAATTCAAAGGCATTGGCAAAATAACTCCTAGAACTAATAAGTGAGTTAAAAAACCAACTCACAAAAAGTTGATCACATTTGGGAACTGAACATCTGGGAACTGAAACAACAAGCATTTAGGAACTGAAACTAAAATAATACCATGCCGACATAGAGATAGATGTATAGATCAATGGCACAGAATTGACAGTCAGGAAATAAACCTTCCACTTATGGCCAATGGATTTTTTTTTTGGAACTGGGGATGTAACTCAGGAGCATTCTACCTCCGAGCTATACCCCCAGTCCTATTTTTTATTCTTTATTTTGAAACAGGGTCTCACTAAGTAGCTGAGACTGGCCATGAACCCGGATCCTCCTGTCTCAGCCTCCCAAGTACTGGGATTAAGCGTGTGCCACCATGCCCTGCGCCAATTGATTTTTGACAAGGGTGCCAAGACAATACAATGTGGAAGAAATAGTCTTTTTGACAAATGGTGCTGGAATAACTGGATACCTACATGAAAAAGAATGATGTTGGATTCTTTTTCCACCGTGTACAAAAAGGGACAAAGGATCTGAATCTAAGTTTTTCCAAAGAAGATATATACATGGCCAACAGGTCTGTGAAAAAGTGCTGAATATCCCTAATCACCAGGGAAATGCAAGTCAAAATCACAATGACATATCACCTCACACCTGGTAGTCTGGCTAATACAAAGATGACAAGTGATGACAAGTATTGGGGAGACTGTGGAGAAAAGGGAATCCCTGTATACCTTTGTGAGAACATAAACTGGTGCAGTCATTATGGAAAATAGTAGGGAAGCTCCTTAAAAAAGTAAAAAGAGAGTTACCATGCAATCCCACTTCTGAATGTAAAACCACAGGAAATGATACCTATGTTTCAAAGAGATACCTGCACACCTACGTTCATTGCCTCATTATTCATAACTGTCAACATATGGAAACAACTTAAATGTCCATTGATGAATGGATGGATAAAAAATATGTGGGGTGTGTATGTGTCTGAAATGTGCTATCACACACACACACACACACACACACACACACACACAAACTATTCAGCCATAAAAAGAAGAAAATCCTGCCTTTTGTGACAAATGGATGAGCATGGAAGACATAAGTGAAGTAAGCCAGTTACAGAAGACAAATACTATATGATCTGACTTACAGATGGAAGTCTAAACAAAGTTGTACTTGTAAAAGCAAAAGGTAGAATGGTTTCTAAGTTGCCAATGACTCGGGGTGGGGAATCAGAATCTTGTTTAAAGTACACAAAATTTCAGTTATAAGAGAAATAAGTTCTAGAGATCCAATGTGCAATATGATGACTATAGTAAATAACACTGTATTGTTTTCTTACAATTTGCTAAAAGAGCAGATTTTAAGTGTCCTCACCACACACATGCATATACAGGAAAATGATAACCATGGGTGCTAATGGATGTGGTAAGCTAATAGTGTTAAAATGTACACAATATTTATTTATATCAAATCATCACATTGTACACCTTGATTATATATAATTTTTATTTGTTAATTAAATATTTTGAAATAAAATACTTCATTTGGGTATGGTGGGGCATGTCTGTAACCCCAGTCCTTGGGAGACTAAGAAAGGTGGATCACAGGTTTGAGGACAGCATGTGGGAACTTAGCAAAATCCTATTTCAAAATAAAAAACAGAAAAAGGTCTGGGGTGTAACTCAGGGGTAGAAACCCTATGAGTTCAACTCTCAGTACCACAATAAATAAATAAAAATACTTTAGATCTAAATGTAAGAACTAAAACTATCAAACATTAAGGAGTAATATGTATGTAAATATATGTCCTGTATTAGGCAAATATTTCTTAGAAATGATACCCAAAGCACAAGTGATATAATAAAAACTAAATAAATTAGATTTCATAAAATTTTTGTGTTGCAAATAATACCATCAAGGAAGTGAAAAATAAGTCACACAGAAATCAAAGAAGATGGAAAGACTGTCCATGCTCTTGGACAGACAAAATAAATATCAAAATGGCCATTCTTCCAAAAGTGATTTACAGATTCAATGCAATACCCATTAAAATATCAAGCTCATACTTCACAGACATAGAAAAATCAGTCCTTAAATTCATTTGGAACAATAACAAAACTGAAAATAGCCAAAGTAGTTCTCAGCAACAAGAACCATGCAGGAGGTATCACAATACCTGACTTTAAATTATGCAACAAAACCACAGTAATAAAAACACCATGGCGTGGGCACAAAAACAGACATATAGTCCAATGGAGCAGAATAGAAGACTCAGAAACAAATCTGTACACTTATAGCCATTTGATTTTTGACAAAGGGGCCAAAACATACACTGGAAAAAAAGACAGCCTCTTCAGCAAACGGTGTTGGCAAAACCGGTTAACCATATGCAGAAAAATGTAAATAAACTCCACTTGCTCACCCTGCACAAGAGTCAACTCAAGATGGAGCAAAGACCTGTAAATCAGACAGAAACCTTGCAGCTACTTGAAGAGGATATAAGTTCAACACTTCATCACATAGGTACAGGTAAACACTTTCTCAACAAGACCCCAAAGGCACAAGAAATTAAAAGGAGGATCAATATGTGAGACTGCATTAAACTGAAGAGCTTCTATGTAGCAAATGAAACTATCAGGAACCTCAACAGAGAGCTGACAAAATGGGAGAAGATTTTTGCCAGTTATACCTCCAATAGAGGACTAATATCTAGAATATACAGAGAACCCAAGAAATTCACAGCTAAGAAAACAAATAACCCAATCGAAAAATTGGCAAGTTAACTAAATAGACACTTCACAAAAGAAATACAAATGGCCAATAAATTTATGAGGAGACATTCAACATCATTAGCAATCAGAGAGATGCAAATCAAAACTACCCTGAGATTTCACCTAACCCCAATCAGAATGGCAATCATAAAAAACACGAACAGCAACAAATGCTGACGAGAGTTTAGAGAAGTGGGAACCCTAATACATTGTTGGTGGGATTGCAAACTTGTGCAACCACTGTGGAAAACAGTATGGAGGATCCTCAGACGAATAGGAATGAACCTACCATATGATCCAGCAATACCACTTCTGGGTATCTACCCAAAAGAATGGAAACAAAACTATCAGACCAACGCATGTGTATCTATGTTTATAGCTGCACAATTCACAATAGCCAAACTATGGAAGCAGCCAAGATGTTCATCAACAGATGAATGGATTACAAAACTATGGGAAATGTACACAATGGAATTTTACTCAGCCATAAAGAAGAACAAAATCATGTCCTTTGCAGGGAAATGGATGCAACTGGAAAACATTATGTTAAGTGAGATCAGCCAGTCACAAAAAATGAAAAATCGGATATTCTCCCTAATATGCAGAAGCTAGGGAGAAACTGGGACACAGGAGGGACTCTAGACAAAGAAGGAGAAACTTTAGACAAGTAAAGATGGTGACCTAACTGAAGGAGATGGGAGGGGGGAAGAAGGAAGTACCGGAATGCACATGATGTACATTCACAAACCTATCAGTCAATCACTAAGCAGACTACGAGGAGGGAAGGGGAAGGAATGGGGTCAGAACTGGGGAAGGGCTAAATGAGTGATATGTGCATGTATGCCTCTACCATCCTATACCTCATAATGATGTATGATTACAATGCACCAATAAATTAAAAAAGAAATAAGAATGATGCAAGAGGCATCACAATATCTGACTTCAAATTATACCACAGTACAATAATATAGTAGAGTAATGTAGCTATAGTAATAAAAACAGCATGGTATTGGCACAAAAACAAACACATAGACCAATGGACCAGAATCAAATATACAAGCTGGGCAAGGCGGTGCATAGAAAACTAAGAAAGGAGGATCGCAGGTTCACAGCCAGCCTCAGCAATTTAGTGAGGCCCTCTGCAACTTAGTGAGACCTTGGTTCAAAATTTAAAAAAAAAGAAAATAGGGCTGGGGATGTAGTTAAGAGGTAGAATACCCTGGGTTCCATTCCATCCCCAGTACAAACAAACAAACAAAAAAGATACAGAAACAAATCCATACACTTAATACACTTGTAGCAAATTGATTTTTGAAAAAGGTGCCAAACACATATGTTGGAGAAAAGACAGCCTTTTCAACAAATGGTGTTGGGAAAACTGGTTATCCATTTGTAGAAAAATGGAATTAAAGAGTCAACTCAGGATGGGTAAAAGACCTTGAAATTTGACCAAAGAATTTGAAATTACTAGAGGAGGGCACAGATCCAACACTCCAACATACAGCTACAGGTAGAAATTTCCTCAATAAGACCCCCAAAGCTCAGGGGATGAAAACAAGAATTAATAAATGGGATGGCATTAAACTAAAATGTTTCTGCTCATCTATTCATTAAATTTTTTAATTTTATTTTTTTTAATTGGTGTATTGTAATCATACATCTTTGTTAGGTACAAGCTTTTGATAAAGGCATACATGCATACATTTCTCATTTAACCCTTCCCCAATTCCCACCCCACTCTCTTGCCCTCCCTCCTTCTCAAGTTCAGTTTAGTGATTGACTTTGATATGTGAAAGTACATCATGTGCATTAGAGTCTCCCCACTCCCCTCATCGCCTTCCATTAAGTCCAATTCTTTGCTCACATAAGGATTCTCCTTCTTCATCTGGAATCCCTCTTATGTCCTATTTTCTCCCTAGCTTTCACATATTAGGGAGAACATACGATTTTTTACTTTTTGTGACTGACTAATCTCACTTAACATAATGTTTTCCAGTTGCATCCATTTCCCTGCAAAGAACATGATTTTGTTCTTCTTTATGGCTGAGTAAAATTCCATTGTGTACATTTCCCATAGTTTTGTAATCCATTCATCTGTTGATGGACATCTTGGCTGATTCCATAGTTTAGCAATTGTAAATTGTGCAGCTATAAACATAGATACACATGTATCGGTCTGATAGTTTGTTTTCCATTCTTTTGGGTAGATACCCAGAAGTGGTATTGCTGGATCATATGGTAGGTTCGTTCCCATACATCTGAGGATCTTCCATACTGTTTTCCAAAGTGGTTGCACTAATTTTCAATCCCACCAATAGTGTATTAGAGTTTCCACTTATCCACACGCTCATTAGCATTTGTTGTTGTTTGTGTTCTTGATGATTGCCATTCTGATTGGGGTTAGGTGAAATCTCCGGAAACTGGAAATAAACCCCACTTTCTCACCCTGCACAAGAGTCAATTCCAGGTGGATCAAAGACCAGGAAGTCAGGCCAGAGACCTTGCAGCTACTTGAAGAGGGCATAGGCCCAGCACTTCAACACATAGGAACAGGTAAAAACTTTCTCAACAAGACCTCAAAAACACAAGCAACTCAAAGGAAGATCAATACATGGGGTTGCATTAAACTGCAGAGCTTCTTTGCAGCAAAGGAAACTATCAAGAACCTCAAAAGAGAGCCCACAGAGTGGGAGAAAATTTTTGCCAGCTACTCTTCCGACAGAGGACTAATATCTAGGATATACAAAGAACTCAAGAAAATCACAACCAGGAAAACAAATAAGCCAATCAAGAAATGGGAAAAGGATCTAAATAGACACTTCACAAAAGAAGAAATACAAATGGCCAATAAATGTATGAGGAGATGTTCCACATCATTAGCAATCAGAGAGATGCAAATCAAAACTACCCTGAGAAGTTTCTGCTCATCAAAGGAAACCATCAAGAGTCTAAAGAGAGCCTACAGAATGAGAGATCTTTGCCAGCTATGTCTCTGATAGAGGACTAATATCTAGAATATACAAAGTATTTAAATGATTTAACACTAAAAATCAAATAACCCAGTCAAGAAATGGGCAATTGAGATAAATACACACTTCAAAAAAGAAGAAATACAAATTGCCAATACATATATGAAAACATGTTCAACATCATTAGCTACCAGGAGGATGCAAATCAAAACTACAGTGAGAGATTTTTTTTGTCATTGTCAAAATGGTTTACATTGTGATGTGAGACCATAATGCACCAATAAAAGCACATTAAAAACTACAGTGAGAGTCCATCTAACTCAATTAGAATGACAATCGTCAAGAAAGTAAACAATAAATGCTAGTGAAGCTGTGGGGAAATAGGAACTCTTCTACACTGTTGGTGGGATTGCAAATTAGTTCAATTGTTATGGAGATCAGTGTAGAAATTCCTCAGAAAACTGGGAATGGATCTACCATATGATCTGGCTATACCACTCCTGGGTATCTTTCCAAAGGAGCCCAAATCAGAGAACTGCAGTAATATATGCATGCCCATATTCATAGCAGCACAATTCACAATAGCCAAATTGTGGAACCAATGT